>OW679203.1:11190238-11288020 GCA_940337035.1 Agriotes lineatus | reverse complement strand
AACGTGTTTTTCGTTATCTAGGGACCCTAAAACGTGAATATCTGTAGAAATCTCGGAAGATTTTTTTCACGATTACAATACTTCCTTCTTCTTTTGGACGAATTTCCTGTTATAATACTAACTAAGCATTCTTAGCATAAAAATCGCTTTATTATCTACCCGTAGTACTAATTACACATCAATATGAGCTAATAAATTGCTTATCAAATAAACCTGAGTTTGAACTGTCATTCTGATTTATTTTTTTCGTACTGTTTGAGGCTTTCGCGGTTACTCGAATTATTCTCCTTAGCATAGAATTTCGGCTTAGACCGCGTAGTATTTGTATATGAACACCCAGCATTCTCTGGCTTAATGTGCCTTGCACCTTGTGAAGTCGAGCAAAAACCCGCGCGATGGCCATGCTCTTTGGTGGCTCGTGTTGTTTGAGTATCTTGAGAACGAGGATACTTAGGCAGATTTGGCCGTTTTACTGTTTGTGCATCCATATTCACTAACGTTTCGCAAGACCTTGCAGCTTGTATCATCAGAGTGAAAGTCGCACTAAGAACCGAAGGTCGGTGTGGAGATATTTATAGTCCTCTGTGCCAGGCGCGCGGAGTGGCGTAACGCTGGTTGGTCATCCTAGTGCAACGTAATCCGCGGGGCGTGGCCGTAAGACGCACAGTGGTTGTAATGCTTTAGATCGTGTATCACAGGGGTCCACATTTTACTAAGCTTAAAGCCATTTTCCCTGTTGATATTATTTGGATGTTTTTCTATTTTTTCGCCATTTAAGACTTATTTTCAAGCTGTGGGAACATTATATCTGTTTTCTACATCTTAGATTACATAATATTACCTGTTTTACCTGATCTAATACATTATTTTAATAAAATTGTGATTTGCAAGTGTTCACCTGACTTCAAAGAATGCAATCCAACTAAAATCGCATCAAAACGCAGCGCTACTACAAGAATTATTCTTGCTGGATGTTCAGCTACGATTGTGTTCAATTTAAGCATCATCGGACTTATAACAGTAGTCTGGTGAATGAATAGCATGGACATTTTCGGATCGGAGATACATAAAATTAAGTTTAACATATAGACATGTATTTCTAGTGCATGCCCAGTAAGAATTGTGTAACTAAACTACATTAGACTTAATTAAGTGCGCTTTTACTTAACTCACCGTGTTTCGTACATTTTTATGTTTTGCTATAACCTCAATTGTTCATTAACGTCAGTTCGGGTAAAATTCCTTTTTTGATCCTCAAAGAATCTTAAGAGTTCCTACGCTGCACGAAACCCATCGTAGTCAGGTTGCTTATAATGCAAAATTTCAAAATGGTCGACTTTGGATTAAGAACAGTTCAAACTTTAAAGTAAAGACACGAAGCCAATACATCAAAAAGATAAATGTTTGGTGCATTATCACTTACTATAAAATTATTGGTCCTACCAACACACTTGCATTGCAAATTCGAGGAGGGATCCGCGCGATGACGATGCTCTTCGGTGGCTGGTGTTGTTTGAGTGCCTTGAGAACGAGGATACTTAGGCAGATTTGGCCTTGTTGCTGTTTGTGCACCCATATTGATTAACGTTTTGCAAGATCTTGCAGCTTACAACATCAGAGTGAAAGTCGCATTAAGAACTAAAGATCGGTGTGGAGCTATTTATAATTTATAGCCCTCTATGCCAGCCGCTTGAAACGACCTAAGGTTGATTGGTCGTTCAAGTGTAGCGTAATCGGTGGCGTGGCCGTAAGAAGCGCAGTAGTTGTAATGCTTTAGATGCTTCCCAAGAGTGATTCGCGAAGCCATAGAAATAGAAAAACATCCAAATAATATCAATAGGATAGATGGTTTAAGCTTAGTAAAACGTGGACTCCTGCGATATTTTCAAGAGTATTTGATTTCAAATGAATTGAAATGATGGGCAAAATACTTTTCATGGTCAGCAGAAACAATTTACCAATTATTAAAATACAATTCCAAAATATTTAAACCATACGTATGGTAAACTCACTCGGGGAGCACACTGTGGATAAGGAATACACTGTATTGTTTTAATTGTGTAAAAGAACCACACCGAATGACCTCTAATCTTAGAAGTACTTTAGAGGCCCACTAACCTCGTAGCATTATTTGTGAGATACATTAATTAGCTCTATGATTATGCAGAAAAGTTATTTTTACTGACAATATTATAAAAATTGTGTAGAGATGTTAAATGCAAATGCAGCAACTGTTTTTCAATATAACTGAAACAAGCATCATCGTCTCTATTATTTTTGTAATTAGGATATCTGCAAATCAACTGACAATATTAAAAGATGAGTACTTAAGAACACGGCATCTATTTCACTTATCTGTTTAAATTTGAGAGTGCGTAATTAACTTGGATCGAACGATTCTCTCATAATAGTAATTTACGATACAAGTGCGCAAAGCTACTCTTTAGGCACGAGTGGGGTAGAATTAAAACGCGAGTGACTAAAGATGCTTTACGCATGTGTATCGTACAATATTTTATCTACGATAGAATCTAGAAAACACGGTAAACATTAAAAAACATTTAATGTAAATTAGGATTACCAGCAACCGGTCGTAATTTAGGGTGTTTTAAAAATTTTAAAACACGTTCCTGCTGACAACGTGCCTAATGAAATATTTTAAACACCTAACTACTGACGACGTAAACTAATGAAAACATGTTATTAAACAGTCGTTTTACAAACTTAAAACTGCCAACTAAAAGGCAATTTTACACACTGTCGTAGATAAAATATATTTTTTCTCTTTCTCCACACATGTATTACTTAAGCAATTTTTGTTTTATATGCTCGTTTTGCCGTGAGAGAACACGTTCTTCTCGTTTTTTCAGCCTTATTATTTCTTGTATCAGCAAAGACTAGATTTTTATTTTCTATACCTGGTTTTAAGCAATGCTATGAGAATTCAAGTTTTTAAATGCTCATTAACAACTTTTGCTTGTTATTCTTTTAACTAAAACATTTTGAGGGATTTACATTGTTTTTTAATAGAATTTAATAGATCTTTGCGTGTGTTAATAACTTATGATCGTGAATTGGAGTAGTAGATTACTGGTCGCAGCTAATAAATTAGGAAATCTGTTACCGTTACGGCGACTGAAAAAGAAGTAAGCAAAGGCCAACGGCTTCTCAGCCGGAGCTGGTCCTGGGTAAAACAAAAGACTCAAAAGCTTTAGCTGAAAAATAAAAATATGTGCGCCAAGTAGCTAGTAACCCAGCACTTTGCTAAACAAAAGATACACTACGGAAGACGCTACTAATCAAACCTGAAAATATAAAGGTAACGGCAAAGGCACAAATCATATACGCAGACAAATAGGTCAAGGTAGTATAATTGCGGCAAACAAAGAATACATGCACAATTAAAATACACACACAATATACGGCAAACCAAATCATGTCACAAAATGCATATCACAGTTTAAAAATAATAATTAAGGGTATGGCTAACCTCACCACAAAATTGCCATATAAATGTATATACACGTAAAAGCGTAGTTGACAAGTAGATTCAAGTTAGGTAAGTAAATAAAACGGTAATTGATATCTTAATTTGCGTCGAAATATTAGTATTAAGAATTACAAAAATTAACGCTAAACTTGGCCAAATGCACTACTGAATAAATAGCAAATTGTCGAAAGCATCGTGGCTTCGACACAACTGTTAAGATTAAATAAAAATAGAAAGACACGTTGAATGCGACCAAGCACCCAGTATGCAAGGCGTAACTTTTAATTAAATTTTCAAAACGTAAACACAGGCTACAAGATCTTGCTTCCGTATAAGACGCTAAGAACCGCGAATTCAAGCTAATGCTAGGCAATTCGCATTAAAGGGTAGTAAGCGAACATTACATTTAATTGCTTGCAAAGCGGGGCGCATATGATTGTGTTATCCAACCGTAAATCAAGTCACCACGGCATCGTGACGATTGAGAGTGAAATGAAACTTTTCATGCACTTGCCTTACAAAAAATATTACAGTACCGTTGAAACTAGTACGGGGCCGGATGTACCATTGTACATATGATCTAAAAAGCTGAATGTCAGTTAAAGAGAGCTACCACCAAATATTCTTTACGTTTTAGGAAGGCGGGTTATCAACTACATTTATTTCAAAGGTGAGTTAACTGCTTAAAATACACATTAAAAGCATTCGAACGTTTATCGAGCACGTCGTAGCACCGTCACGACAGCGCCTCCAGGAGGAACCCAAGGTTCGAGAGGTCGAAATGAAAATATTAATCTAACCGACCTTGCGATGGATTTTCCTCAGGTGCGGTGAGCATAGACAGAGGTCGAAGGGCTGCAAAGCGGCCACTAAGCGGACGACCACTAGAAGACTGTCGGAGGAGGTTCCACAGGCGCTCACCTGCGCTATCCCTTTTCTTCTTAAGTACCATGTCCTTCCAGAACGTTGGTTACCAACAAAGCCAAGCGTACTTTATCGACGGCAACTCTAAAAAGTGTGTATGAGTTAATTTTGTACCAGTCGCGTAGATTTTTCAACCACGACGTTTTTCTCCGGCCTGGTCCCGGCTGCCGTCTATTTTGCCCTGAATGATGTTTTGTAGAAGCCGGTACTTTTTTCCCCTCATCACATGACCAAAATACTCCAATTTCCTCTTTTTTATAGTGGAGAGGATCTCAGTGGTCTTATTTAAGCGCTGTAATATTGCCGCGTTGGTGATTCTTTCAGCCCATGTGACTCTTAGCACTCTCCTGTAGGCCCACATTTCGAAGGCTTCAAGACGTTTTTCTTCGTTTCTGGTGATGGTCCAAGCCTCCACTCCGTATAGCAGTATGGAGAATACGTAGCATCTCAACAGTCGAATGCGTAGGGGTAATTTCAGATCTCTGCTGCTTAAAACGTTGCTCATTTTTCTCCCTTTGTGCGTGCCAAACTCGAGGGGGCTGCAGCCAGAGGCGTCGATTAGGCCTGGGTGCGGATGTGCTCGCAGGGGGAGCAGAACATTGCTCGTACGAGTATACGAAAAAAGTGTAGGTACGTCACCAAACGGGAACAACTAAAAAGGCATCAGGCCATAGAGTCGATCACAGTAAACGCACTAACACATACCCGTTTTAGATGTTCACGGCTGCACTATGCCAAAAGAAAGAAACATGTGCTTGCTAAAGCGAAATCCCCAAACAAAGTTTGAGCTAGGAGATTACCACAAATACCATTCCCGGGGCCTATTCCAGACCATCCGTGGAATCCATAACACACCAAAAGTAACTCCCAGTCTAAGATGCCACCGAAGGAATCCAATTAAGCTACGTCTCCAAGACGTGAATTTTGGAGGCACTTGCCTTTAGCAGCACAAAAATGGCGAATGCCAAGATGGTTTCCAAAAACTGATAACCAAAAATCAAATTTTGGGAAGGGGTCAGATAATAGCAACCCAATGTGCATAAAGCGAAGCCTACACACCAGGGGCTCTCAGGTCTGTAATTCTAATCAGATGGCTTACTTAGATTGAAATGTAGTTTTTAGAAGATCTGAATGCTCAGTATTGTTGTAAGAAAAATTAAACTTGAAGAAAGATATAGCAAAAGTTTATTTTAACAAAGATTAGGGCAAATAATTAGATGAATAGCTGTAAATGATTTGTGAACCGTAACAAATCCTTAGGTTTTTAGGCCATTCGAGAAATCACGGATACAAGCCATGACATATCATTAAAGAAGATTAAGGTGATAATATAGGTGTTAGTAAGATCCTGTGGATGTTTAAACTAGTATAACTATTATCGCCAGTGGTGTGTATAAAATTGTTATAGCTTATTATGGAATCTTTGATTAAATTGATGAATGGAAATTCACTTTCTATAACCTGTTTCTATATTGGCAGGCTATGAGTACAGCACCTTATCGAATTTTTTGTGACTATATTCGAGCAGCCTTGTAATTATTTAATATTGAAAAATAGTGTCTTAAGGTTATATCGAACATGTATCAATCAAATGCTCTCTGAAATACGTGTATTGCACAACTTGTGCAATATTGAGAAATCTATGTGTAAACTGTTACTCTTTAATAGTAATTAACGTATTAAGAGGGGCAACCCAGTCTTAACATTCGAGCATATTGTTACCACTCGAGCGAACGTAGCGAAGCAAGAGTGGTAATTTATGTGAGAAATGTTAAGACGGTTACCCCTCGAAATTCATTCATTAGTTTATTGTTCATTGAGGCAATAATTTTGAATCAATAATAATTAATAAAACTGCTAAATCGAAATCGGACTACCATGAATATGTGTGATGTTGCTATAGTGCATGCATGTTAAATGAGTGGATGCATGTTAAATGTATCTTAGCATGCGAGGACGCGATCATTTTGAACACTGTTTAACATTTCAATGAACAATAAAATGTATTTACGACAAGTAACCAAGTCAAAATAAAACACAAACAGCGTGCGGGTTTTACTTGGAAATCTTAGGTGTTATATACTGTTTAAGGCTTTCGCGGTTACTCTAATTATTCTTCTTAACATGGAATTTTGGCTAAGACCGCGTAGTATTTGTATATGAACACCCAGCATTTTCTGGCTTAATGTGCCTTGCACCTCGTAAAGTCGAGCAAAAACCGTGCGACTTTCACTCTAATGATGCAAGTTGCAAAGTCTTGCGAAACGTTAGTGAATATGGATGCACAAACAGCAAGACGGCCAAGTCTGCCTAAGTATACTCGTTGTCAAGATACTCAAACAACACGAGCCACCAAAGAGCATGGCCATCGCGCGGGTTTTTGCTCGACTTCACAAGGTGCAAGGCACATTAAGCCAGAAAATGCTGGGTGTTCATATACAAATACTACGCGGTCTAAGCCGAAATTCCATGTTAAGAATCTTAGGTGTTTCTAAAAAGTCAATTCGATAGCGACGTAGACATAATTATTTATAATTTGTCACACGCCACTAAGCCGGGGTCGGTAGCTCAGTGGTTAAGCATTCTGACTACTACTACGACCGTAGATGGTGTTTTCTCAGCGCAAAATGGCGCTGCGGCAGCGGGGTTGAAGTGCCAAAATCCGGAGGTCAACTAAACCCCCCCAATGCGGGTCCTTTTTGTGCCCTAATTAGGCGCTGGCGACAAGGGAGAGCGGCTCCGTGAAGGCTTAACACCGTCGACTAGCACGACCTGCAGCAAGTCGTCTTAGAACGGGAACAAATGAGCGGCGCGCCGAATTCAGCGAGGCCAAAAATTTTACTGGCGCGGCTACTTAAGAACCGGCATTAATGCTGCCTGGTGCTGCTTCCTGTGAAAAGGGAAAGAGGTCCGAATAGAATACGCAAAGACAAGAGCCCTAACGCGTCTAGCTACTCACCCCAGATGGTGGTTTTGGGCGCATAAAACAGCTCGTGGTTGCAATCACTAACAAAATCTACCAAAAAGCTTCCTTTAATGAGGTCGGGGCCACGAAAACGTGAGGGCTTGCATATCACCACTACATAAAACCAACCAAAAACCCTATTAAAACATCCCCAAAGCTCGTGAATTGCTACTCCACTAAACTGCTCGTTTCAAGCTGCCAGCGAAGAAGAACGCATCGAAGCTCGGCAATCGGCTTTCCCCAGATAAAAGCACATCGAGGTTATCTTAGCCAAATATCCCAGACACGCGATGCGCGGGAAAATACTATTTGAATTCGAAATTAAGACAGGCGGCTTATTCTAAACGTAACAAAGTTTTACCAGGACGGCTGAAACTCTTAAACATGACCTGGGGCAACGCTGGCCCATGAAGACGGTAATTCAGCAAAGTCGAACGAGCTTTAAATTCAGCGCATTCAAATGATATCGAATGCGTGGATGGAATCAGAGAAGCAGTCGAATGTTTGAGACTGGTCGGCACCTTCTAACAGATTTAGGCAGTAAAAATGAATATTGACCACTATCATATCGCAAACTTAATACGAAATTGCTCTTTCTGGGTATCCACTTTTGTCTTCTGTATTCAGCCAAAATGACAGTTGAAATAAGAACCCATTTCACGTCCATAGCGAGAGACGGGCGTCAAGCGCCCGTTCCGCTAGCAGTCTTCCTGCCCTAGGTGGTATGCGGGACTGAAGAGTAAAGAGCTGCCTGTTTTTCACCGTAAACACTTTTCTAGAACATATCATGATCGCGGAAATCGAAAATCACTTATGCATTTAAAATATCCTCGATCATCATTCGATTAAACGCAAGATTCGAATGTGGAAACGCACTAATGTCAAAAGTGTGTAAATGTCAACAAATTAGCGTCAAGAAAGTGTGGCTCGGAAAGCCGAGAAAAGAAAATTTCTTCTTCAGTATACAGGGTGTTTGAAAAATACATTCGAATATTTTACCCATTTATAGATCTCATCAATACAAACAAGAAAGTCATAATAAACATAGGTCCAAAAGAGCTTCGTTTCCGGTTGTTAAAGTTTAAAAAAAAATCCGCTTTTTATTGTTATCTAAAAAACGCTTTGGGTGATTTTAATGACATTTTTAAACTTTGTTTATAACTTTCTGAGGTATCTATAGGGACCTGTTACAGTTGATCCAGTAATTCCAGGGGCGTGCCCATAGGGCACGTTGATGGTGTTTTTTTACAAAAAAATAACACCCAGCAGATTTTTTTAATGAAGCATTTTTTTTGTCTTTCGGTTTTTTTTTCGCATCTTGCTTCGTTTTCTAGAAAAAGTAAACTCCATATTTTTGCACGTCTCTGAACCTATTAAGACCAAAATTAAAATTCTCCAATATCTCAAAAACCCCTTAGCCGATTTTAGTGAAACTTTGAAAGTTTATTGGTGCTATTAAAAGTCATGTTTCGAAGTACTTAGATTTAAATTATTTATTTCATAGACGGCCGAGATTTTTTTTTTAACTTTAACACCCTGTATCTCGGAAACAAAACATTTCCAGACTCATGTTTCTTAGAACATTTTTCTTTGTATTAATGAAATCTGCAAGTGGGTAAAATATCCGAACGTATTTTTTAAACACCCTGTATAGAAGTTTACGTAACGGTGTTACGGAGCCGGGTTCCATAGCTCAGTGGCTAAGCATGCTGGCTACTGATCTAAAGGTCGAGAATTCGATCCCCGATTCCGATGAGGTTTGAAAAAATAGGGATGAAAACCTCTGCAGGATGCCATCATTCGGAAGTTATGTAAAGCCGTGGATCCCATGTTACTACGATGTGTAGCTTCTAAAAGATATCTTGCTGGGGTTGGAACTCCTTAGTCTTGGCAAAATTCTAAGTAGGACTAAGGTACCTGGTACTCTACATGCCTATACCCTGTCCACGGGGTTGGCAAAAACTGCCTATGAAGACGTACATGCTTGACATCAGTCTTCCCACAATAAATACTAATACTAATAACACCAATACGGAATGTAAAATAAAAAAGGAACAGCAACGATGTTTTGCTTATAAAACGGTGAACTATTTATCATTTGGCTTACTAACTCTTATTTACTTCAGTAATCTCGTATAATTATATGTTGTTACGGTTCAAAAGCCGCGTAGTCATAAAGCTCTTCTATTGGCCTATTTTTGACTTTGATCGCCCGCGAATTTTTATTTTGCGCAGTTTTTGTGTGGGATTTGAGATCATGGAAAGTTTCAAAGACGGACACTGGCTTCAGAACGTCATTTCTGCTTCCCGCTTTTCGGCTGTCAGCTGCTGTAGCAAGCATACCTGCTGTGGTCATGCAATTCATGTACTTAATTTTGAGAGTCTTTGCGACCTGTATCATTGAGTTGATCGGGATTTCTTCTTCGATTCACTGTGGCTGCTATCTGGTCAAACGTTCCATATTTTACATACTGATCTTTACTCCTCTTGCTTACACCGCACCGCCATTACTAAAGGAATTTATCAGGAAATTCTTCTGGACTGGCCAAGGAAGAAACATTTGCAAAAATGAGGTGTTTAGAATCAAGCACCTGCTTACATTAAGTTAGATTATTACCTGCATGTATTAATTGATTTGTGTACTTAAGCCGTATTGAAGTATTGGATGCCGTAAACATTTACTGTCTGCTAGCAGCAGTGTTAGTATGTGGAAGTATAGAATGGAGGCGATGAGGTATCCCAGCTCAATTTGGGGCCGGGTGGCGCATGAGTACTACCTACAATGTGCCGAAAAAACACCTTGGGCCAGCTCTAACTTTTTGGTGGACACCGCGTGATTTAGTGCCGCTTTCGGGTTCGCTAAAATAGCTGGAATTTTATCAAGGGATATTGTGGAATAATCCTAGTCTCCAGAGGGAGGTCTTTGTGCACGTAACTTATGACTTTGCTAAAATACGGTAAAGCTAGTGCTCGAAGCGTACTTATGATGCTGAGATCAGATTAATTGTGGAAAGCTCCACTGGGGTCTGAAAGTTTCTCCAGCAGGATCCTCCGGTCCGAAAAGGGCGGCCTGATAATAAATTTGGGATTGCTTTTCGATTGATTCTCCGGTACCTAAAATGGCTTATGGTCTTAGCAGTTATTTAAAGCTCTATAAAGCTTCTTCTGGCTGGGCTTTAGACACAATTGTCTCGGGACGGCGGGTGCTCGTCTTGCAGTATAAGGCGAGGTTCAAATTGGCTTTGTAAGATAAATCGCACCTGGCGGCGGCTTCGGACAGGGCGAACTCGTTGGGAAAGGCTGCTCTGATTGCAAGTTACTCGGTTTTAGCCCCAGTGAAGCTTATGGCTTTGTCTCTTTCGGTTGGAGCGGGACTGACAGGTGTCTGAATCAGCCGGGCATATTTTTCTTATACATTCTTTGTCCACTCGCTGTTTGGGTAATATCCTGGGGAAATTCAGCAAGTTTTCGAGCGCTGGAGGTCAGACTTCAATAGTGACTTAAGGTTATGGCGTTCAAATTCTAACATATTACTTATGTTTAAATTGACCTTGTACAAGCTCAAATGTGACAATACACAACTGACAAGTTGACGTTCTTTCCCGGAATTTGTATTCAAGGCTATTTATTATTAAACAGTAATTTCCCATTGCATGAGGAATGCTTCTGCAGATGCTGAGTTGCAATATTTCGAAATAGCACCCCATGCTTAAAGCAAAACTATGTAGCATGTTTCTACTTGCTCTCAACAGTTAAAGTAACTATTATGTATAACGATAACTCACATACATTTCTAATTACACAATATCTAAAAGAAATAAAACTAATGGTCCTATGAGCAAATTTCAAATCGCACTGTATCCGTCCCTGTTTTAAAATAATGTTGCAGTCACCAGTACGTGGAGAAATAAGATGCTCCATCCAAAGTCTCGTGTGTCTGATGTCACAAGTCGCCCAGATGTCTAGACCACATTCAACAAAGAATGATCTAAAATTATGCAATTTTACGAAATTCATTATATTAAACGAAAGGTTGTTACAACTAAACACGATTCTAAACGACAAAATCAACAATTGGCTCCAACGTAAATACTCTTAACGACACGATCGGTAAATTTAACCAAATTCGCAGCCCTAATCCCCGTTACGATAGGCTGTAACACAAGGGTCCAGCTTTAGGCTAAGCGAGAAGGGGCGAATTCTTTACTACCTTAGGATGAGGGCTACAATTCCATTAAGCAAGATAAAATATGTTAAATAATCGAGACGCCACCACTTTCGGGCTAAATCGGGAAAATCAGAAACACAGGTAGGCCCACTCTGAAAGTGAAAGGAAATGGGCCCAGCTTTCTACTTTTGGCTTCGCACAGCTTGAAGGGGCGACTGCAACAGCTGAATTAAACCTACCTTTGGTGACACTTGCTTACAATCGTCTAAATTCCTGTACATTGAAACAAAACACAAATATGCATGCAAGCACCAATGAAAAACATAAGTAATCGACAATGAAGTCTATTGAAATAATAAAATGAACAATAAACATGAAAATGTTACTCGTTACAGTTAAACTAATATGCGAAAGGGGTTAGTTATTTTAAATGGCGACGTTTAAACTAAACACAGCTGTAAAATTACAACCAAACGATACGGCTACATTCCAAACAATAATGACTTTAAATTCTGCACAAAGCAACTACCTTATATGATCAAAACTATCAACAATCACTCAAATAGTGCCACAACAACAATGTTTATTTGAACTTACAATGCAAAACAACATTAAGCATTAAAACTTGACGGTATTGTTCAATATCTCACAATTTAAATCAACCAATGCATATTTTGCCAAGACAAGACTCTAAAAATCACTTCACTGTAAATGTATAGGCGGTACTGTAACGTTTCACCCAGCCCGAACGCGATCTTTATAAATTAAAAATTAATTTGCGCGTTTACCCTTGTCTTGCACCACGTTAGGTACCGGAGCACCGCGCCGAGAGCACAAAGTCACGTCACCGCGAACAATTGCCGGGACACCGCTGCGCACCTAGACTACGAATTCTCGCTCCAGCGACCTGATACGAACCTCTGATTACGCCCGCACCAGGTATAAAAGGAGAAATCGAGAAATCAAGACAGAATTTCCTAGAATTTTCCCAGTTCTCTCTGCTTGCCTACGCTCTCTCAGGAGTGTCTCCGGACTCTTCGAGAGGACGCCGACCAGTTACCCGAGCACCTAGACACTTGGATTGTCTTCGGACTCTTCAACGTCGTTTCTCCAAACACCTGGACGTTCGGATTATCTTCGGACTCTTCAGCGTCGTTCTCCCAAGCACCTGGGCGTTCGGATTGTCTTCGGACTCTTCAACGTCGTTCTCTCAAGCTCCTGGACGCTCGGATTGTCTTCTAACTTTTCAGCGTCATTCCCCGAGCACCCAGTAACCTAGAAAGCTTTCTCAGGCCCGACGACGACGACGTCGAACACCTAGTTACAAGGAGGGTTTTGCCGAACTCGCCGACAACGTCCTCCAGAGTGTGGACACCCGGGAGGCCAAGTCGAGCTCGCCGGTGACGACTCCATCCGTGAAGCAAGTTTCCGGCACCAGAACAGCGACACAGACGTAATTAGGCCTGTTAATTGCGTCTGGAGTAACTTGGCATCTGCGAAGCCAAAAAACGTGCACCAGGAGGTCCCGCCGAACGAGCCAGAGGTCGCCGTCCATAGGCACGCACGTTTAAATCGAGGGTAACCCGGCGGGCATCATCGCCAACAAGAGACAGCGCATATTGGATCGAAATTCACTTACCTGGGGTAGTAAAACAGCTGACACAAGTAAAACAAATTAAATTCGTCGCCCGCCAACTGAACACCTGGAGTTCCACCGTTAAACACCAGACGCACTAGGTATGCATATAATTTAACTTGATATTGACCACAGTTTCGTATATTTAACAATTTCAAGACCGGGTATAATGTTATTGTCCGCCATTACGTGGCAATCCGCTAACCTGTCATATTATCTGTTCAAGTCCGGCGCGATGCCTACACGACACTGAAACTAACGTATATACAAGCTGTCCCGAAAGAGAGTGTCACCGTCCGATTATCAGCGACCGAAACGCCCCCTTAAAAAAGTTAACTTAGTTTTATAAACATCGTTACATTTTATTATTTCATGTGTTGAATACAATTTAATTTAATGTATTTAATTAAAAATTATTATATAATGATAAGAAGTTATTCTGTGTTTCTATCCTACGTTACTAACTGAGTTTATTATTTGGATCTTGACATTTTTGAGCTATTCCTGGGATGCCAGTTTCAGTCTGGTCGTTGTAGCAATTAAATTAAATTAAACTAGCCCGTCAGGCTACAGTACAATGGTTAACAACTAACAAGTATCTGGTGTAGAAATCTAGATGCTCGAAACTGATGTCCAATACAGCTGCGGATCGCACCTCAGCTAATGCCACCAAAATAACGACAGGAAACTACTGCAAACCCCGGGAGGGGCGGTATTCGAGCGAATGTGAGCGGCATCGTATCCCCAAGGGTTAACTTGAATGAAGCCCATACAAGAAAAGATTACTATAGGTAGCGAAATTCGGAACTTCACTTCAATGGTAGGTTTAGCACAACGTCAAAGTGTTTCCCTTAAGATCCACTATAACAGTGTGAACGAAGATGATTAGCTCCAACGGTACGGAAAAACTTGGTTAAACGTTCTCCAGTACATCACCATGACACAGGTCTCGAAGACAGCGACACTGTAGTTTCACTAATTTCGACTTACGCTGCGCTCGACCGACAGAGTCGACGTCGCGGACCCAACCACCAACAATCTTGACGATCTTAGCGCCGGCAGCTGAGTGATCCTTCGGCCAACGATGCGGGAAGGCAATAACTAGGCGCACCCGTGCCTTAAGCGCCTTCTCTCTTAGCTTATGGGGACCATGCGAAATACATCGCGTTGATAAAATCTTAAGTCAGCAATTCTGCCTGAATCTTGCAGGAACAAAGCTTAATTTAGAATTGAAACGTTGTAGCGATATGAAATACAATGCCGAAAAACATTGCGAAAACGCTAGATTCGAAATGAAAGGAAGGAAGTATCGTATGGACTAAAAGTTTAAGCCTTCTCCGAACTTTTAATTTAGGCGTGGCTGAACTGAGAAAAGGATTAAAACCAATGTAAAAATGGGCGCAAAGGCAGAAAAAAAGCGAAAATACAGCAAATTGTCCTCACAAGCTACCAAGAAGCTTCCAAACGAGATTTCTGGCTGTGACTGACTCTTATCTTGCTTGCAAACGAGCGCCACTTTTTCAAAGTGCTGCAGCTTTAAGTTGTGGAGATGTTATTTGTCTACTTTACAGGTGCTCTGCGTTTCTTTAATTCGCAGAATTAAAGGAATCCTGCAGGCGGCACTAGCTTTCGAAAACGAGGCGTTACTTCAGCGCTCGCAATAAATATGCACTTTTGGCGTCGTTTACTTTTGCGTCAAGAAGTACCTACCGGCTCTTCCAACGCTTCTTCTTTCTTTCTTTGTCAGCCCCCTTCCATCCAATAACGGATATCGTCTTCCAATTGTGTCTCAGTTGTTACGATCTGCGGTTTTCTGTATCCATCCAAATCTGGCAATTTTTGTGGACGTCCTCTTTTCCTCTTTGCCGTCCATGATGGTCTCCAATGTTGGATTTCTTTATTACATCTATTGTCTTGCTGTCGCATGGTGTGACCAGCCCATTGCCATTTCAGTGATGCTGTGTGTTCCACGACGTCAATCACTTTTGCTCTATGTCTAATATTTTCACTTCTAATTCTGTCTTTTAGCTTTACATTTAGCATTTGCCTCTCCATGGTCCTTTGCGCTTTAGCTAGCTTGTCCACGATGTTTCTTGTCAAGGTCATGTTTGAGCGTTATATGTTAGTACAGGCAGCACGCATTGGTTATAAACATTTCTCCTTAAGTGTAGCGGTATTTTTCTATTCTTTAATATCTTGTTTTGTCTAGCGAATGCTGACCATGCTAGTCGTATTCTTTTTTCGATTTCTGCTGTTTGGTTTTGTTTCCGCATTTTACTGTCTGCCCTAAGTATATATACTCTTCTACATATTCTATTTTGTAGTTATCTATTCTACGTTCCTGTCTTTGATTTGGTTGGTCATTATTATGGTTTTCTGCCTATTCATTTGAAACATATTCTCCCGATTCTTGTTCTAGCTCACAGTTCATCGACTGTAGTTCTTCAAAACTCTGGGACATCAACACGATATCGTCTGCAAATCTCAGATGGTGAGGTTTTCCTGGTTATCTTAATATCCTTCTTATCCCATTTGAACTTCTTAAATACGTCCTCTAAAGTTGTTATAAACAGTTTTGGACTCATGAATCTCCTTGCTCACTCCTCTTCTAATTGGTATGGGCTGTGTGTTGTATAATTGTACTATAATTTCCGCCTTTAGATATTTAATAGAATCGGTTTAAGCCTAC
The DNA here is from genome assembly GCA_940337035.1 of Agriotes lineatus. Classification (NCBI taxonomy): domain Eukaryota; kingdom Metazoa; phylum Arthropoda; class Insecta; order Coleoptera; family Elateridae; genus Agriotes; species Agriotes lineatus. The sequence continues at coordinate 11,272,148 of OW679203.1, read as the reverse complement.
AACTTGCCTCTGTTTGCAGTGCAAAATGTTTACCAAGTCAATAAAGCACAGTTAGGATATTTTATATAATTGCAAATTTAAACAATAATCAAAGTATTAAATGCATTGGTAATGAGATGCGAGAAGGAGTAATTCGTCGATAAAGACAGGCGAAAGCAAAGCATATTTCAGAGGGTTTGAATTTGGTATTTGAATAAAGTAATATAATTAAAATAATAGGTCTGTGCATATGTAAAGCCAGGCAAACGAAAGTAATTGACACAAAAGGTAGTTCTGTGCATAGAGAATGAGCGTAGTTATCAATAAAAGGAAAGGACAGTGAAAATTGTGAGCAATCTGACGGGTAGATAAACATAAGGATAATATAGAAAATTGCAAAGAGCAATCCTGAATGTAGGCAACAGAAGAGAAGCAAGTGACGTGAAAAGTGGACTCAAATATCAGTGCATTAATAGTTAAAAACAAAGTGCAAAAGAGCAGAGCAGTGAAATTAAAAACGTTTGTGAGTGCAACGTTAAGAACAATACTAGTTATAAGCAAAAGACATATTTTAGATTTAATGAAATGTTAGATTTGTAATTTATGTAATCAAGCTTCATTCTATTTGTGGTTAATATTATCAAAATAATTTCCAATTAATAGTAGAAAAGCCACCTGATGCTTTTTTGTTATTAAAAGAGAGAACAATTGAAAATAGAAATAATGTAGTTTGTCGAATTTGTGCTCCATATTTAAACTAATGTTTTATGATAATAAACGTGTTTTACCAACTATAAAAAGTGGTTCAATTTATTCCCCAAATGTCAGTGTACCTGTGGGAACGTTTGCAACGATTTCCACAACATAAAAGTTAAATTTCCAACCTCATCTTCGAGTGGACATCGGCAGCCCGAGCAGCTGAAATTTGCGATCATCGACTACGACCAAAATAGGCATCGGATCCCAGAGGTCAGCGATCAAGGACATCAGTGGGGTCTGCAAGAACGTCGCTTTCAACATCTGCACCCAGGAGAGCGACTCCAGCGGCAGAAAACCGGGAGCGTCATCTGCGAGCAGCATCGAAGCGAACTTCGCGAGGTAGGATCCATCTGTAATTTAAGAGTTGCTATTCGAAAAACTATGTAAATTCGAGATTAAACTTTACTGAAGAGGCCCAACGCTTTTCCAAAAATCCAATTACTTCGTGGTTTTCGAAAATCGAACGGCATCATCCGGTTTGAAAAAATTGGTGGAGAATCAAGCATCATAAACAAATAAAAGATAACGTGGGTCCTAGGCCATCTTGACAATCAAGGCGAGTTAATTGTAAATATTCAAATTATCTACCTGACGCTTTCTCACATTATTTCACGATTTTAAACGTTCAGATACACGCTGTACGCAAATGAGCTACGTTGAAACAAATAACCTAAAATTTGAGAATAGAGTGAATTTCAGAACTCAACTGAGATGAGCAGTTTCTGTGTTTGCCGAGAGCGAGCTTAATAAATATTGCAGTTGGATACAATAGAAAGAGGGACATTTAACCATATATTTTGAACAGTAATCAATACATTTCATTTCAACCAGCTTTAAATTAATGCCAGGCAAAAAGTTTGAGCACAGTATAAAAATATAATCTGAGAATTGTGTGTATTGGGGATTTGTCCTATTTTTACCTTATATTAATTCTTATACCAAAAGTAAATAATTACAAACAGTTCAGATATTACAATATAGTGAATTATTTGAGCATATCTGTAATCTACTCCGCTATTCTGTAGTGTCTTTTCCACTGCCCACAATTCAATGCTATCGAATGCCTTTTGATAGTCTATAAAGGCTAGGTATAGTGGTAACTTATATTCATTCGATCTTTCTATTAACGTCCTTATGGTGGTCTGACGTACTGTAGCCCTAGCGGAAACCTGCTTGTTCGGTAGATTGGTAATATTCCAGTTTGTTGTTAAGTCTAATAATTATAATTGTATAATTGCGATAGTAATGGTATTGGTCTGTAATTTTCCAGTCTGCTTTGTCTCCTTTTTTATGTAGCAGTATTGTTAGTGAAGTGTTCCACTCATATGGTATTTTACTTTCTTGCAGACATTTATTTAATAGTACTTTCAATATCTTCAGTATTTTTCATGTTTCTTAAGGATTCTAATATTTCTTTTTCATCTATATCTGGTATATCTTTCGAGTTCATATTTTTTACTTTTATTTTTAATTCTTCAATTTCTTCAGGTATTTCTTGTTTTTGTTCGTATAGGTCTTTATAGCACTCTTCTACCATTTTTACGATCATTGATTTTGATATTGTTATTGTCTTTAATTTCACTTATCTGTTCTCTTTCTAAAGATTTCCTAACGCTTTTCATGTTTTTGTTTTCTTCTATTACTCTTTCTATTTCTGCTTCTAGTTGCTTTCTTTTGTCTTCTTTTATTGATTTCTTTAGTGTTTTATTAATGTTTTTATACGTTGCAGTATTTCTCTGATTATTTCTTAATAGTTCTCTTCTTTCTTCGAACAACTTTTGTGTTTTTTCACTCCATTTTTCGTCTTCGTTTTTCTTCATTCTTGCTACCTTCTAGCCTGCTGTTAGCATTGCCTTTTCCAACGTTTCGTTAATTTCATCTATACTGCGTTGGTTTGGTTCTTTCTCTTTTTCTAGGATTCTCTTCAGTTCTTGCTGCTATTCTTCTCTTTTATTCCATAATTGTTTTCTGTCTATTCCTATATTTTTGCTTCTTGCTATCTTGTTTCTTTCTAGTCTCGTATTAATTACAATTTTTGCGCGCACCATCCTGTGGTCGCTACCAGTGTCGAATACGTTTAGTACTGATACATCCTTGACTATCTTTTTATCAGACGATAGTATATAATCTATTTCATTATTTGTAAGTCCGTTGGGGCTTACCCACGTCCACTTTTTGTTGACCTTTTTCTTGAAAAATGTGTTCATTGCATAAAGGGTCTGTTGTTATAGAAAGTTAATAAGTATTTGTACTCTATTGTTTCTATTCTCCAAACCAAAGGGGCCTATTTTGTCTTCCTGGATTTCTTTCTTTTTATGAACTTTAGCATTGAAATCCCCTACAGTGAAAGTGTATCTACAGGGGTGATCTCTATTTGATATTCTTTTATATAACGTGATATACGGCCCTGTTTTTTATGTACTATGAATCCTACCCCTCCTTCATTATCTTCTTCTTTATTTTGTTTTTTATAGTATAGAATGTTTGCTGAATTTAGTTCTATACATCCTTTTCCCTTTGTCTCAACTTCCGATAAGCCAGTTACGTCCCAATTTATTTTTTCCAGTTCTTTTAATTCCTCCAACATTTCATCTGTTTTCATTGTGCGTATGTTATATGTAGCAAAATTTTATTTGCTTTTTTCGTTCTGCCGCTTTTCTCTTTGTTTCTAATAGGCGAGTTTTTGCCTCCCCCAGAATCCGTGAGGCATACCGGGTAGCCGGTGTAGGATTGTGGGTTTGTCACCCTACCCACCTGGGGTAGTTTCTTTTAAGACTTGTAATTTCTTTCATCTTCTTTGGGGGTTGTTTGGCTTTAAAACGCCACGCTTGACGGGCGGGTTGGAGAGTCATTTTCAACCGCCCACTACGGATACAGACGCTGTTCGCAGCCGCCAACTTTGGGTCAGACGCTGCTGATGCCTATTGGTCCGCGGGAGGTATTTGATTTCCTTTGGTATATCTAGCGAGCGTTCCCCAATCCGCCCCCTGGGGACGCGCCCTCTAGGGGTTACAGAGGTTAGGCCGCTAATAACCCTGATTTCCGCGCGCAGTTTGTTCTTCCCCTGGCTTCTTACCAGAATTGCAACAACTGCAGTTTTTGCCTGTAAATTGCTGTTAATCGGTCATGCAACGCACTGGAGCGAAAATTACCTTATTTAAATTTAAATAAACTGAACAGATGCACTTATATATAAATATTGCAAAGTACATAAACACACAAATTGGCTATATCGGAGTATAATCAATTAACATGGTTTAGCTGAGGTATAGCGGATCAGGCCCGCTTCAGTATAAAATAACTCTTTGTGTAACAAGCAAGGAAAAGTGACTTTGTTTACGTGATAGCAAGATTCTTATAAATTATCGTTGGGACAAGACACTAAGTGAGGCATGTGTAAAATTTTGAACTTTAATGTTTTAACAACTTTTAATATATATTTTTTAAATTGAATTGGCAGCGTTTTCCTTTAGGTTGGTAGAGAATGATATTCTGGATAATGGTCGGTTATAAATAGTACGGAAGTTGGCTAGGTTTGTCGTTGAAGAAAAAATTAATGCATTCACAGGTAAACGTCTAATATGTCTGAATATTTCGAATTAGAAACATCATCAGCATTATACTTACTACGATTATAGAACAGATTCAGCAATTAAATTACTGGAAAGAACTGTAATTATTGAGTACCGTTTGTGCAGAAAAACTACGAAGAATTCAAAAATACCTTTAGTTGAAATAAACTCTTTGGAATATGAGTTTATATCTCAATTTATATTTTGTTGTAATTATTCGATTTGCTCTTTTTATCAGTATTAAAATCCTTCCATATTTTTGATATGTTCCTAATGTTTGTCATTTAACATATTTATCGTCTTTAAGAGAAAACGCTATCATAGGTAACTATAGTTAACATCGGTGGCATCTTCACACGTGAAAGCAACAAAATTTCAAATATTAATTGTATCGAAATGTCGTGTTTATTAGCAACGATTTTTTTTTACATTTAAAACTACTTAACCCATAAAACTTTTGGCACAAGCAACATTATTTCTGTATTCTAAAAAAATTTATGAAGTTGACATTTAGAATAAACTTAAAAAATTGCACCGTCTTGTGCAGCAAATGAAATACCGAAATAGGCATATTACTTCCTACTAATTGGCAAAATTTTCTTTACATTACAATTAAAAGAAAATGCGATTTTTAAGTGCGCCCTTACTTTAGAAACTTTCTAAATACAAATTAAAATTTAAAAAAACATGTAATTGATAGATATATCTACAGTTTATTAATTTATTCAGTCGTTATTAGGAGATAACTGTGGTTAGTAGTAGTAGAGGAAACATTATTGTAAATATTCATGAGTTCAAACCGCAATTAATACTATTATTGCTTTTTTTAATTATAGCTGGTTATCTAACTCATAAAACTTAAAGTTTTGAGTTAATCTGTTAACATAAACAGCACTATTCTGGTTTTTATTGAATTGTTTGTCATTTAAAAATAAACTTGAATAGTTGCGTCGTCTTACTCGGAAAATTATAATAAACGTGGCTACTTGGCAAAGAAAAATTTCAAAATAATTATGTAGTAACAGAAAGCCTTTAGCAGTTTACTAATCTATTGAGTTGTAGTTAATAATGTTATTGTTGAAATTGCTTATTGTGCAAGAATAAGTGTTGTTAGCGTCTTCTTTGGAAGAAACACAATTACGAGCACAAGTATATAAAAAAAAATTATTCAAAGATGTATTTTGTTAACTGCTTCTGAAGATAATCTCGACATATATAAGTTTAGGTTTACACCTTATGTATGAGTTTATGTGTGTTTAGTTGCCTAGTCTCACGCTCTATCTTTGTGCAAATTTTAAAAATAGCAAAATTTTGACAAAGACTGCTGATATAAGAGAGAGAGAGAGCGATTTCCTGTAGCTATCTTGGGCAGATTAGTGATTGCTCCTGGTGCCTTAGTGTGGATGTTTTCGGAAATACACTTTGTGGATGTGAAATTCGTCCGATATCTTGGAATTTTTCTAGCCACATTGATGCCTTACGCATGCAGCCAATGAAATTTATCTAGCAATGCCATTGTCTAAGAATATTCTAGAAATAGACTCACAGCTGGCCGCCTTCGACACTCTGGTAGGTTATTTCTTCAAAACCTTCTCTTTTGATAATAACTTTACGAGGTTGGGGTATTTCAGGCTTTTTTATCATCCCACTTAATGTATTTCTATCTTTCAGTTCGAAAGCCATCCTGACGGATATCTAGAGAAAGGATTCAAAAGTAATTTGGGTGTACCTCCCAGCTTCGTTGGCAGAAATATCTTCTCCAAAGGCCTTTCCTTCCTGCGATTTTACCCCGTCATACTGGGGAAAAGCCTGCAACACTAATCTTATTGTTCGTGACGTTCAATTAATTACTGCAGCAAACGTTTAACAAACAACCCTCGTGCGAGATAATAGCAATTGCCATGGAATACTGAGGCTTTGCCTTATTGCTCGCGGATGGCTAGTAACATGTGAGCAAACGAAAATGAAATCAAGCTTGGCTTTGAAATATTTGTTTGTGTTGGTGGCACTGTAAGTCTATGTCAATTTCGATGTTCACAGGTTAGATTTTATATCAGTCTGTGTCAAAACTGACGCAAAAACTAACCTGATAACCTCGAATTTGACATAGACTTACAGTGCCACCAACACAAACAAATATTTCAAAGCCAAGCTTGATTTCATTTTCGTTTGCTCACATGTTACATAATTTGAAGCGTGGTACAAATAATCAGACGCAAAATCCCTTATGAGCTAAACTCAGTCCTTAAAGTAAATAAAACTTCACATGCGATTATCAGTACCCGTACTACGTTTTCGCCCGGTACTCATTTACGGTTGGAAGACGTGTGCTCGTGTAAAATCTTTCATTAATTTATCTACGATTCAGTTTATTTGCATTCCATTCTGCAAGTAGAACTATATATATATGCATAACAATTTTACATTCACGAGTCAAAATAAAAATAAAATCAGTCACGATTACTACATTTACAACAAACTAAGACCTTCGGATAAAATAACATCACTGCAAACACATTAAAATACATGCAATTATAGATTTATACCTTTGATAATCCTTTCGGTATTTACAAAAGTGTAAGCATTCGCCAGTTCACTTTGTGCTCATTCAACTTTTTCGCCAATGTAAATAGCATGTCATGTTTTGGAGCTAATTGTGTATAGTGTAAATAAACATTGAGATACAGTAATTCCTGACTTTATTTATTGCTTTATGTTAACAAGTAGGTATGTGGTTTAGGGATTTACACCAACACCTGTAGGTCTTCTGATTTGGACCGTCTCAAACCAGTGCGGCTTTTCTGCAACCCGCGCCATATTGCTCAGGAACTATCTGGTCAACCTAAACATTTATATATCACGATTATGTTCTTTTTAACATACTAAAAATGTTACGACAGTATGAGATTGAAAACATAATAGTCCTAACTAGAAGAGAAACAATTTTCAATATAGTATTTCTTCACATCTTTAAACTATTACAATATTGAGTTGTTTAATAGATGCATAGAATTTAGTTAATTTAAATTTAAGTAAAATCCCGACTTTGTTACGTCAATGTCACTATTTAATTAATTTCAGACAGTTAAATGTCATGACGGGATACTGTTACAACAGTTAAAATTTATGGTACTTATAAATGGAAATGCGCTTTGTGTGGAAATAGTTGCACCGTCATCTTCAATATGAAACAAAATTTTTAACATTTGTATTATATAATCAAATTTAGTGGCAGTTCTCATTTCTTCAAGAAATATTAATACTGCATTTGTAATCTTAGATGAATCTCTCAAACTCTATCCACTTGCCTGGAGGGTTTTGTTCAGACGCTTTAAAGTATTTCAAATCATTTTCATGAAAATGGTGCAAAGGCGGAAATTAATAAAGGAGCTGGTCATGATGGTGTACATCCTACGATTCTTAAGAATTGCTGTATCGAGCTGGTTACTACTTTATTTGTTATTTTGTTATTTATAATATGTCTCTTGATGCAGGTGTATTTCGTTTAGTTAGTTCGTCAGTTACCCTGCCGTTTGTTGGCTTATAAACTTTTAATACTTATAACGCTCATGTACTTTCCGTACTTCACAAATCATCTTTGTATTATTTCAAATTCACATTGTTTTATTGATTTCACGAAACTCAAATCTGTCAGCTACATAAATTAAGCTATGCTTGCCATTTCGAACACCAATTATTACTGAAACTCTAAACATAACCCTTTCGAATTCTGCCTTCTCTGATTCCAACCTTTCTCTCCCAAATTATAGTTACTGCTGCTTATGTCAAGTGCAAGTGTAAAATACTGACTATATATATATATATATATATATATATATCGGTTTCAGAACGTCTGTCGACGTTGTCCGATGCCTAGTTTCCATCTTTTTTTGTCTTCCCATTGTCCATCCTGTAAATTGCGGTCGCTCATCGCTTTTCTTATTCCCTCATTCCAGTTTCTTTTTGGTCTTCCCCTTTTACGGCGTTGGTGAGGTATCCATTTTATAACTTGTTTAGGTAGCCTTTCTTCCGTCATCCGTTGTACATGACCATACCATATAAGTTGCAATCTTTCAATGTCTTTCATAATTGTATCTTGTACACCCATTTGTTGTCGCACCACTTCATTTCTCACCCTATCTCTACGTGAAATTCCTGCAGATCGTCTTAAAGCATCCATCTCTGTTGCTTCTATCTTTTTCTTGTTCTTTTCTTTAATTCTCCACGTTTCGGCCCCGTATAACAAACTGCTCTTTATCATTGTGTTGTAGATGTTATATTTTCTGTGTTTTGTTATGTTATTATTCCATAGGATTCCATTTAGACATGCTATTGTTTTTCTTGCTTGTACTATCCTCGATTGAATTTCTTTATCGTCTGTACCACTTTTGTCAAATAGTATTCCTAGATATTTGTATTCGCTACAGCATTCTATTTAGTCTGATCCTTCAAGCATTAAGTTCCTTTGATTTATACCCACACACAAATATTTTGTTTTTTGCAGATTTATGTCGAGGCCCCACTCTTCATATGTTTCTTTTAACTTTCTGGCCATATACTCCAGGTCTTCTTTATCTCCAGCGATAACCGCCTGGTCGTCAGCGAATTGCAATGTATAGACGGTTGTATGTTCTAGCTCTATACCCATACCTGAGCATTTTCGTTTCCATTGTTTCAAAGCTCTTTTTATATATATTTTGAAAAGAGTGGGAGATATGCAGCAGCCTTGTCGGAGTCCTTTATTAACAGCAAATGGTTTAGATATTTTGTTTCCCATTTTTATTCTAGATATTGTGTTCTGGTACAAATTTTGAACAGCTTTAATTAACGTATGGTTAATATTTGATTGTCTCAGAACCTCCCATAGTATGTTGGTAGGGATGGAATCATATGCTTTTGTTAAGTCCACAAATAACAAGTGTGTATCCTGGTTGGTAGCGGTTCTTTTCTCTATTATCTGCTTCATAGTAAATACGTTATCCGAACAAGATCTACCAGCTCTAAATCCACTCTGTTCTTCTTCGTCATGGTATTCATTTTCTATTAAATCTCGCACAATTCGGCCATATAGTCGGCTCATCGTGCTAGTTACTGATATCCCTCGATAATTGCCACAATCTTGTTTGTTTCCTTTTTTGTGTATTGAAGATATACCGGGTGAATGAGACCACCCGTATCAGTATTTTTTTTAAAGAACGGTGAGTCGTAGAGAGTTGGGATAAAAAAATTATTATAAAAGTCATACTAAAGAATTGAATGGTGATATTATTATTTCTCGAAAAAGTCAGCATCACGAGTAGTTTTATCAACAATGTCCAGAACTCCAAAATTTTAAATGGCACCATAAGTCGAAAAACATATTGTTGAAAACATCGTGAAAAAAGAAGAAAGTTTTGTAGGAAAAATTATTTTACTACTACTACCCGTTTTAAGTAATATTCGATTAAAGTTATTAAATTTGAAATTCTTTGTTAACAAACAAAATTGAAAAGTCGGCTTTTAAAATCTAGTTACTGAATTAAACAATGTTACAAGTGTTCAAAATGTTATTGACATTAAAACGTGTGTGTAACATTGTTAAATTCGGTAACTAGATTTTCAAATGTAATAACTTTAATCGAATATTACTTAAAAGGGGTGGTAGTAGTAAAATAATTTTTCCTACAAAACTTTCTTCTTTTTTAACGATCTTTTCAACAATACGTTTTTTGACTTATGGTGCCATTTAAAATTTTGGAGTTCTGGACATTGTTGACAAAACTACTCGTGATGCTGACTTTTTCGAGAAATAATAATATCACCATTCGATTCTTTAATATGACTTTTATAATAATTTTTTTTATCCCAACTCTCTACGACTCACCGTTCTTTAAAAAAAATACTGATACGGGTGGTCTCATTCACCCGGTATATGCCACTTTCCATGTTTCTGGTACCTCCTGTCCATTTATACATTCTTCAAATATGTGTGTTAGGATTCTAAATAGTTTTTGAGTGCCATTTTTTAGTAACTCAGCATAAATTCCCTCGGGACCGCAAGATCTTCCATTCTTTAATCTGGTTATTGCTCGTATCACAGTGTCCTCTCCAATTTCTATTCTTTCGCCTTCAATGTTAACTGTAGTTCTTATATCATTGTCGTTTAAGAATTGCGGCCTTGTCTCTGTTAATAGCTCTTCATAGTGCTTTATCCAAGTTTCCTCTGAAATTGTATTTATAATTGTAGTTCTCTTTTCTGTTGTTTTTACATTCCTTATAAATTTCCACACTTCCGTGCATTTTCTTCCACCTATGTACGTACTGATTTCTTGACACTTCCTATCCCATAGTTTGTTTTTCTCCGCTATTGTTGTTCTTCTTGTAATTCGTTTAATCTCTCTATAAGCCTCTTTGTCCTCTTGACTATTAGTATTTAGCGATCTTATATACAGAGCTTTCTTTCTTTTTACTAGGTTTTCAATTTCTTCAGTCCACCAGATTTTTTTGCTTATTTTTGTACTTCTCTGTCCCAAAGCTTCGTTTGCTGCCTGATGAATACTGTGAATTACATTTTGGTATGATTCTATCAGAGACAAGTTATTAGAATCGTTTAAGTTATGATCTAATCTTTGTTGGTATAAAGTTTTAGTACTCTCATGATATAGGCTGTCAAGCTTGTACTTAGGATAATCGTCATATTCATCACTATTAAGCTTATCATTTTTTGTTTCGTTTATTTGATCTATATTCTGACACCATGGTATAAATATCTTAGATTTTATTATATAATGATCCGATCCACAGGTGACACCTCGTTGTACTCGAACATCCTGTATTTTCAGCTTTGTATCCTGTTTCACTATTATGTAGTCAATGATTGATTTTAACTGGCGTGTATGTTGTTCCCAGGTATACTTGTGAATCATCTTGTGTTTGTAAAATCCATTTGATATTTTTAATTTGTTACATTCACAGAGATTAATTAATCTTTCTCCGTTGTCATTAACGATTGGTTCTCCAAATGGACCTACTACTGGATTATTAATGTTTGTACCTGTGCGACCGTTAAAATCTCCCAATATTAGGATTTCTCTAGATAACCCAACATCTAGTATAGCTGCATTTAGCTCTTCAAAAAATTGATCTTTGACTGCTACGTGTTCGTCATCTGACAGTGCGTATACTGCAAATATTGTTAATCGTTTCCCTAGAATATTTACGTTGACTTTTATCATATTTTCATTTATTGCTTCCCAATTAGTTATTTTATTTTTATACTTCTTTTTCAGTAATAGTGAAACTCCTCTCTTTGCGCGCTGATCCTTCTGTACTCCACTAAACAGATGTATGTAATCGCCCACTGTTTCTATTCCTTTACCTTTCTTTTTCGTCTCTGTTAAAGCGACAACGTCCATATTTATTTTGTCTATTTCTAATACTATTTCTTGCAACTTTCCACGGCTACTTTGTACATTCCACGTTCCACAATTCACAATCCTTTTCCGCGCTTTTTGTCGTTTACCATTAGGACAATCCATTGTTCCGAGGCCTTTTTTAGGCTTTTTAGTGAAAAATTACTTTTTACGAGTGATGGGGGACTGGCCCATTCCCAACCTCCAACCTGGAGGACCAGGATCTTTGATTTTGGGGTAAACATCCCCTAGACGGATTGTTGATACGCAACTAAGAGATCCATCTTCCCTTTTATTATGTTAGCTCATCTGCCTCCTCTGTCGTTGGATCTAATTTTGATCTCTTCCGCCATTGGAACCATTGGCTGATTATAGGGATTACACAGGGAAATAATAGGTAATAGGATTAACATTTAGGGGCAGTAAGTAAGAATGGGATTTAAGGTAATGGGTCATCGGACAGATGCCTCTCTTAGTCGCCTCTTACGACAGGCGGAGGATACCCTAGGCCTATTCTCCACCCGGACCTAGACGGTTCAAATACTGACTATCTTGCAATAAATAAAATATTTAATCCAGTGCTCAATTTTAAATTATTAATTTTCGTGTTAATTAGGCAATCAGAATTGCCGTGGGCAGTAAACCATTACAATATATGTAGACAATAAATATATAATTACATATTTTCGGTAAAACAATAAAAGAACAAAAAATTGAAGGAATAGGAAATTAATGTTATATCATAATTTAAAAATAATAGTATATCTCTAATCAATAAACAGCGATTAACAAATTCTCTTGAACTTTACAGCATATGGCATGTAAATGTCAAGTTTTCTGGGGAATCTGTTAACTAAATTACACATTCTGCAAATTGATGAATTCTGGAATGTGTTAGTTCTAGCGCACGGTAAATAAAGTACTAATTCATTGCTAGCTGGTATTCTTGGAGCAAAAAATTTAGTTGTTGTATAATGTTTGGATGAACGTGAACTAGAGAATTTATAATTTTGCGAATAAATACTAGATCGAATGCGTTTCTACGATCTTCCAAAAACATTATGTTAAAATATTTCAAAAACTAGCATATGAAATAAATTGGGAATTTTCTTTGATCTTATCTTATCTTATATCTATATCTAGTAGGGTTTCCAGTCCCGGGATCCGGTCCCGGGACAGTCCCGGGATTCTACCATAAAAACCGAGTCCCGGGACCACAGCCAGCCCAGTCTAAGTCCCGGGACCATGTCAACATGTGTGCGTATACTCGATATCAGAGAATTAGGACGGGTATTCACCGGCGTCCGGCGTATTACTCATGCCTCTTGTACATTCAGCATTATTTGCGTTTTGCGTAACGCAGGAGAGGTATTGTTTTCGGTAGGTTAGAATTAAACCTGTGTGTTGTTTCAGCCACATTTGCATATCTTCTTCTATTTATGTATTTGTCTGTTTTTTTTGTTGGATTTAGATATGTGCGAAGAAGCTGAATAATTTATATTTTTGTGTTCGTTATTTGTCTGCTAAAGCGTTACAATTAGAATGAATTCCGATTCGCAACCTACCTTCATTCTACATGTAAAAAAATAACGATTTGAAGTCACTATGGCAACAGTTTTATATATTGAAGCTAAACAATTGGCGAAGTGTAAAGTGGGTTTCTACAAAATTATCATAATCAGAGGCAGCTTGACGAAAGGATTACACACGCACTTTGCAGTTCAAACAAAAGCAAAAGCGACATACATTTTTAGTACCAGAAGAAAGCAATGAAGTTGTAGACGAGCCCCAACGCACATTATCAGCACAGAAATACTTTATTTAACTTAAAACACTTGTTTTTCTTTGGAAATTGCATTCGGAAATTTCACCTGAACATTATTTCTTTTTCGGGACCATTTTCGGGATCTTCGGGACTAGTCCCGGGACTTGAAATTTAGCTTGTAAGTCCCGAAAACACTTTTGGTCCCGGGACTTGGAAACCCTAATATCTAGTATGTGTATATTGTACTCGTAACAAGGATTCCAAATTACAGATGAAAACAATAATTTGCTATTTACGTATGCAGTATATATTTGCAACACCGATTCAGTTTTTTCGAATCCATATGTAGCCCTTAATATAAAACCAAACAGTTTTAAGGCTTTTGAAGTAATTTTGACGCTATGGGAAACAAAAGATAATGTTATATCAGTTGTTTCATATCTCTGAACTAGTGGTTCCCCGTTCGTGTTATATTGAAAATTTATTGGGTTTATATTACGTGTGAAGGATATACTACAACATTTGCTTATGTTTAAATATAAAAGATTTGTTTCGCTCCAGTTATAAAGCGTTTTAATATCGCGTTGTAACAATATGCAATTATCCGGATTTCTTATAGTTCTCCAGATTTTTAAATCATGATCAAATAGTATCTGTTCAGAGTTTAGAATATTCGATATGTCATTAACAAATAATAAAACCAAAAGTGATCCCAAAGGTTTACCTTGTAGAAGCCCCCAAAGTGATTTATATTTATTAGATTCATAGCCAAGAAATACCACATACTGCGATCTGAAAGATAAAAGACACAAATTAATCAGAGATAGTGAAAATTCAAAAGAAGTCAACTTTACTACTAATAATTCATGATTTACACATTTAAATGCCTTCACAAGGTCCGTATAAACAACATCCACTTTTTAAGTTGTTATCCTTAGCAGTAGCCACATCTTGTATAAATGGCCATAAATTAGTAACAGTCGAGCGGTTTGGCATAAATCCTTGTTTAAAAATCTGGTGTGATACACGCACACAACTTCCTTTTACAGTGACCTTATAATTAGCCACAAACTTTATTTTAAATTTTTAAGCATTTGTCAAAAATTTTCAAAAATTACAAATTCTACAAAAACGGTAATAAATAGAGCGGTAGTTGTAGGGACAATTTTTTTCCAGAATCTTAATATAAATTCAAAAATGTAATAATATACCGGGCGTTCTATTTAAAATAGGAGTTAATAACAAAATAGAAAAATAAACAAAAGAAACCCATTTTAGAAGTATTCAACTGGAACACATCAATACACAAAAAATGTAATAAATATGTTAAGTTTGACAAAAATTGTTAAAGCAGTTTTTGAAAAAAATCGAAAAAAACTGAAAAATCACAAGAGTAAATACCTACTTCCGGTTATGCGATTTTCTTCAAAAGCTTGGTGTCACATCTACATAGTACACCAAACTTATATATAAAGTTTCAACGCCATACACACACAGACACACATGTTCTTTGGGTTCAGAGTATTCTAAAACGTGAAGATCTGTTGAAAACTCAATTTCGAATTTTTGGGGTGAATCCAATACTTCATTTATTGTAAAAGGAAGTAAAAACAAACAATTTATTTTTGACGAATGGAAATATTTTATTATATAATACCGTTTCGAAAATTTTTAAGACAGCCGGAAGTAACGCTATAGATCGATAATTAGAGACATCTTTTTTGTCGCCACTTTTATAAATAGGACATATCTTAGCTGTTTTCCACAGATATGAAAAAACGGCAGTTTCCAAAATTTAGTTAAATAAAATATGTAAGAGATACAAAAAAAACTCTGAACAAGCTCTATAATAGTTATTTACTATACAAGTGGAATAAGTGCATCTTTCTGGTCAGAACTTGGATGGGAGTTTCACGGCTGCTTCTTTCGGCGCCTCGTGGTACGGCTGTAACGGAAATAGTTGGTCCCGGATGACATAATAACATCATGACAGTCGCTAGTGGGGTTGGAAGTCCCAATAAAATGTACAGCGACGCCTATAATTGGCCTAACGGCTGTTGGCTGAATACCAAAATAAAACAAAGTAAAACAAAATAAAAAATTAAAAAAATAATATACGTGTTTGTAAGTTACAAACGAGTGCGTAGCACGAGTTATGTAAGCACAAAAGTATATTAATGATGCATTATCACACATGCATTTTACAAAATTTTATCTACAACTGCCCAAAATTGAGAAAAGTGCATTAAGATAGATGTCATCTGTCATTTTCAAAAATATTTTAGTAAGCAAATGACACTACTTCAGTTAGGTAATGAAGCCATTACACCACTAGTAGTGTAATGGAAGTTCATTACATCACCTCATTAACTAACGAAAATAGTGTCAAATGAGTGACGTAATAAGTCTTTTCAAAGCAGTTGCAGATAAATATATATATAGGTATGTCTGTTACAGCTCAAACAGGGCGTTACGACACGTTAATGAAAAAACTACAAAGCTCACCCTAACTATACTTTAATTACCCTGTAACGGGCTAATTTGTCCGGCTCAGACATCAGGGAGAAGGGCGGTCCGCTACAACGATATCAATTAAGGCGAGATGATGATCACTAGGGGTGTTAAATGGTGATCCTAAAAGAGTATGGCTGAAAAAAGATTGAGCGTCACGGCCCCTGTATAAGCTCGAAATCCAAAGACCGTCTCATCGCCTCGAAAATCCTGTCCGGCTCTCAGCTCGCTTGGAACTAATCTGAGGTAATTCTTTGTATTCATCAAGATTCCTTACAAGTCCTCGCCAGTACACAGATAAATGCACACAACTATCTACCAACAACAATAATGAAAGGCGTTAGTAGTTGAATTTAAATTAGTTTCTATTGAATCATTTTAAAATATAAAAAGGCGTTGTACGCCGTTTCTTATGAACAGGTGATTAGGTAAACAACATATACAGGGTGTCCAAAAAATGGCGGATTAACTCTACGGTGCGTTACTGAGGGATGTCTTATGAACCCTGGAAAAATATGAAAAAAAATCCCTGGGCCGTATTTTTCGAAATATTTCGAAATTAATAAAAACAAATCTGGCAACATTGATACTGCAACAATTTCTCAATCAAAAATGTATCCATAGTAAGTTGTTAATATGTTGGTGACACTGTAAGTCTATGTCAAATTCGAAGTTAGTAGGTTAGGTTTTGCGTCAGTTTTGACACAAACTGTCGCAAAACCTAACCTGCTAACATCGAATTTGACATGAACTTACAGTGCCACCAACATATTATTCATACAACAAATATTTCAATGCCAAGCTTGATTTCGTATATTATTATTGTACAAAGCCTGTTTGCCATATTTAGTAATTGACAAACTCAACAGGAAATCAGTTTTTTAAAATACTTAAATATTGAAAACAATTTAGTTAAATCCCAAGAATATTAAAAAAACAGATATTTTAATAAGTCCCAGATATATTTGACACTATAATTATACACTAGTTATTTAAATAAATGGATTTCATTACCCACCTTTGACCAGAAATATTTCGAAAGATACGGCCCAGGGAATTTTTTTCATATTTTTTCATGGTTCATTAGGCATCCCCAAGTAACGCACTGTAGAGTTAATCCGCCATTTTTTGGACACCCTTATTAAATGAAGGCGAAATTAGGTTAGTCATGTTAAAGCATTTACTCGGCTTCAGCCAACGTAACAGACAGAAACTACGATTCAATGGAAATCTCGAGATCGTCAATCAATCCAATTACATTAGGAGTACTACATTTGAGCTAAGCACACAAACTTAAATTTAGCCGACGCACCCTGCAGTTCCGGACACACTGGGTCTCGATTGGCGTTACACAAAATAACGATTGATGCATTTAAAAATTAAAATCACAGCACCTTTATAGAGTTCTGGTGAATCGACTGTTGATGCAGACGCCGTCAGGGGAAGGGAGGTTGATGGGGGCTTGCCAACCAACGTCGGTAGGCAACAAGGATAAAATAGAAGGGGGTGGCGACTTCACGACGCGGCCAAAGGGAAGAGTTGGTGAGTGAAGATCATCCAATTACGAGATGGGTAGCAGGTGGATGACAGCAACAACCTAAGCCATTAAGGGGGGGAGGGGCACTTTGATAATAATCTTCCCTGGGGAATCCTCACAAAATTGAGATGGCAAACTTGCCTCAACAATTAGGGGAGATTTCTGGCACACTCACACCGTCTTATGCTCAGAAATCAACTCCTGGTGCGTGGAACAATCGCCAAGCTTTCACTTGGCGTTCACAAAAGATGCGTCTTGCACTTACAACTGTTATAGGGAGAATCGTAATCCCAAAATACCTTGACGACGCTCGCGCGAGTTGCCCCTCGGCGACGCAGGCTCAGAAAAAAACTATTGTTGACTCTCTTAGCGCAGGACTGCAAGACACGAACTGCACAAGGGGGGAAGAGCCGAAAGACAGGCTTTGTTCTCTCTAACTTATATGCCCACGTCAGTATTGCGTCAAGTTGTGCAACATATTTGCGCTCAGAACGGGGAACTCAAGGCAACCGAAGGGCGACGCTCTGGCACCGAGAAGCAACTAAGATTGAAACGTCATTCATTCGCTGAGTAAGTATATCTAAATTTAAATAAGCATAGGTATACGAACCTGGATAAAATGCTGCTCAAGAAATGATCAAAAAAATGGGCCGGAATACGCTAATATTTGAAAGAAACAAAATTAAGTTTTAAGACATACCTAAACTATCAATTTAAGCGTAAATGAAACGAGAAAAGTACTAAAATTTAGGATAGAAACGCGGAAAAAGCGCTAAATGTTCAAGTGCTTTCGTAGGTTTCATTGTCTTAAGAGCTTTATTTATATCATCAATTGTAATGGAAAGCACATGAAAATTACATGGTTCGGTAGATGTTATTGTTCTAGGATTAACTTGGGAGCCAACGTACACCGACTGAAAATTATCTGCAAAGGCATTTTCCGTTGATTGATTATTACATAAAAAGGTTCCTTTGTAATGCATATTATGAACAATATTTTCTTTCCTCTTATTTTTAACAAATGACCAAAACAGAGCTGGGTAGTTTTGCAGTCTATTCTCAATATTTTTTAAATATTCTTGATATACAGCATTAATGTCATGTTTGACTTTATTCCTCAGTTGTCGATGCTCTGCAGCCTTGTGAACACGATGGTGTACTTTATTTTTACCCGAATTTATGTTCAACATCCAAAAAGATTAATTAAAATTCGAGCAATTTTCAACGTGTCAGCATCATTTTATTGTTAAAAACAAGAGAGCATCTGGTTGCTATGCAACTACCATCAAACATTGATTTTAACAGGAAGTAAGTAACTCAATTACATTAATTTAAAATTCTAAAACTAACAAATGTGATAATTATGTACAATAACCTTAGCCTAAAATAATTGTTCTTTGATTTTTATAAAATTGTCTATCTGTCACTGTCACTGATTATTTATGTGTTCACCAAAATTTTATCACTAGCCTGCTTGGATCTTAATTTCTGTACTTTTGCCTGCTATCCTTCAAATTCCTCGGTTTTCCTTCTGTATGTAAATTTGGCTGGCTTTGTGTGCTTTTGCACGTTACAATCGTTAATCCTCCTCTTACCACTTATTATTTTAAACTGCTCATTATAAGACCTTTTGTAATTTACTTTAGATTGCTACGCACCTTTGTGACTTTGCATGTTTTAAATTTTACTGTGCCAGCTCTATTAAATTGGCTTTTGCTGGTATAATACTTCAACCTTTTTATATTTTACAAATTTACATTGCTACCTACAACCTATGAAATTTGAGTTTCATTCCGTTCAAGCCTATTCAAGTAAATTCGAATGTTACTGGCTGCATTTTACAGTGCAACTTTCAATTGACAAATTATGTGATTTTATTCAGATATGCAAATCATTTCAACTCTGTGTTTTTTATGACTTTAATATTTAATTGTTTGGCATGAGCTTATTTAAGGATCAAATACCATTTCAGTATATATTGATAAAACAGGACGTTCAGTAAAAAATTGCATCTCTGAGCACCAGCGCTGTCTCAAGTCGAGTCTCGCTTCATTATCAGCCATCGCCGAACACCAGCGTGATACTGGCCATAAAATCCTTTTTGATCAAACTTCCATCATCTGCAAATCCCCATTCTTCTTTAGCAGAAAGATTCGAGAAGCCATTGAGATTTACAAACACCCTAACAATCTCAATCGGGACGGAGGCCTTCCCCTTCCTTGTATGTGGAAAGTGCTAATTCCTACCCACCGCCACTGAACCACGACGGCATTTACTGAACCGTGACGGCGCTTGCCTATAAATTCTCGCCTTTCTCCTTCCGATTATTAGTCGAGTTTCGCCTCTGGCGTGGTTTACACGTTGAGTTACCGTGCTCTTTGTGTTTTTTTTTCTCCTGATGAAGCCCCTTACAAAAGTGGGCTAAACTTTGAGTTCTTTGACCTCAATAATAACACGGTCTAATCCCGGAAGTCGTTTTTTACTTAATGACACTAACCGTGAGAGCTTCAGAAATCATCTGGTTTTAAAGTTATTATACTGAGTTAAACCGTCAAAATTTATAAAATCTATAAATGCAGCATATAGTGGACTTGCAGAAAAAACCAGCTACGGGTTTAAATTTGGCAAATTAAAATCACCTACTATAAATATAAACTAAACATATGTCACGTAAGAATTCGTCTTACGTGAATCCACACATTTTCCAAATGAGAGTCCAAATGCATCAATCTGCGCGAAATTCATTCTTCACTGCCATTAAAATGCAACCACCCCTAGTCTTTCGAATCTGAACAGCACTACTATCTTTACGATAGAGAACGTAACGATTATCTAGTAACTCGTTATTAGAAACACTATCGTCTAGCCACGTTTCTGTTAATAATATGTCATACTTTTCACTAAGACCTTTGTTATATAAAATACGTAGTTTAAATTTCAGTTCTGTTGTGTGCTGATCGTAGAATGTAATTTTGCGTTTATGAATGGACATCTTTAAAATCGGATGTAGATTTGATTGCAAACAATCTACTCTCGTCCTTTGCTCTCATGAAAATTTTCCATTACGAATCCAAAGATAGCGAATGTTTTTTCCTTTTTTATACTTCCGTGCTTTAGCAATTAATTGTTTATTTTGCTGGGTTAGTGACTCGTTGACGTATATGGGATTATTTCGAGATTATAGTTGTCGAATATCAACATGTAGGTCGCTAATTTGAATGTTTCTTTTCACCTCTTTGTCCTTCACTATCTGAAACAATTTTTTGGCTTCACCTAGTTGTTTCGCCATTTATCCAATTATTTCAGGCTTAACCTGTATATTTTTTAGTTGAATTATAAATCCTTTGCATTTCGAATCCGTAAATTTTCCAAAGCAGCGTATTTTGTACCTGCATCAAGTTCCTTTGATTTGCGCGATGCCCTCTCGACCTGCGCTATCTCTTATCAGAGTGCGAGTCTTCTTTTGGGCACGAAATTTTCGTCCGAGGCACTTGCTGTCTTAACCTAAGCCCGCCGTCATCGGCGCTGCTAAGGCTTGATTTTAATTAAGTTAAATTACGTGCGCTTAACTTTTTATGAGCATTGTGTTTCCTAAGGGCTGATTATGATCAGGTACGATGGCGCTTTTCTGTTTTGTTATTCGCATAGTAATTACATTTTTTTCTTAGCTCTTAATTACCAATTTCAACCACGAGTTTATCTCGGAGGCCAAGGCGCTTGCCTTATCGCATTTTCGACACCTGCTGGGTTCGGCATATTTGCTGCCTTTTTGAGGATGCTTCCGCAGCAAGTTTCGGCGCATCCACGGCGTTCACGTCCAGCTTATGTTTCGAGGTTAGTTAGTGTTACTCCGGGATTAAATCTCAAATTATCTTCAATACCTGGATTTTACATTTATACATTTTAAACCCGTAATTATTTGGAATTTAAATTCACACGTTCCGCAATTATTAACATGTAATGTTCAATTTCATACATGCTCTTGCTTTTTACATTTAAATTTTTATGCTTATATTTAATTATGCTCAGTATTTAAAGTTGCTATTTTGATGTGTATTGACCTTCTGTAAAAGGTACAGTTACGCTTTTTAATTTTCAATGGCCTAACAGAAGGTTTTATTAAATGACTGTGATAAGCTTATACCACGAATAATTTGTTGTTAAAGTTATTAAAATAACCTGAAAGGGGTTCTTGATTTAATGCGTGTCGCAACCTTCAGTTTACGTACACAATTTTGTTATAACATTATTTGCATTTTAATTATTCTGATAATTGATTACTGACACTTCAAGACTTTTTATTGTTTATTAATTAAACGCTAGTCACTTGCAGTTTATTTCCTCTTATTATTTGAAATCTTTTGATTTCTGGAGCCCATTTCCTTTTCCTTTTTTTTAAGACATTCCAGGGTACACAGCTGATGATTTGAACCTACGATCCAAGGCCGCCGAAATTTGAGTTAGCTAGGGCCATCGCGGCGAGTAAAGAGTTTTCAGAGCTGCCGTGGTGTATAAACTGTAGGGGGGTTGATCTGCGATTTTTACTACCATTGCTTAATTTTATTAATTAATCGCAGGTCGGCTTCTTTATTGTTTCATATCCGCCGTGTAAATTTCACAATTATAACCTTGGGTGGAGTAGGGCGCGATAGGATTGCTTTGAAACGGTGAGAAGCATCTATCATCCCAGGATCAACGTGCAATAGGGGTCCCCACTGCTTGAACCACCATTTTTCATCTTGTTTTCATCTCTGGCTTCCGGGACTCCTTGAATTTCTATGCAGTTGTTGCGGGAGTGCTGCTCCATGTCATTGATCTTTCCGCGCAATTCAACATTTTCCTTTTGTAACGCAATGTTATCAATTTCTAACTTTTCTATTCGCTACAGGTACTCATTAAGGGTTTTTTTCTTGCCTCTTCAATGCTTGATTACAATCATCTCTCTTCTCATGGCAAAGATTCATGAATTTGTAGAAATACAATCGCTGCACTTCCATGCATCTAAATTTTGGGGATCTGCAGTTGCATTAGTCAAGGCAACATGAAACATACTTCGGCAACTTACACATTTGATCGTATCTATGTCTGTTCTAGACATGCTACCACCACAGTTTCCATACTTACTAGGCAATTACTGGCTTGACAATTGGAATCGTGCTCGGTGACACCATTCACAATTGGGCACAAAATTAACTGTGATCTACTCAGAACCACAGACCTAAGAGATAGAGTAACAAGGTCAACACATCACAAAGACACACACCGCACACAATGGTTGCTGCGCAAGCACAAAAGCCGCGCTCCAACTCTGTACCTCGAACCCGGGCAAGTTGAGCGTTGCATCGTCAGATGCTAGTGTACGAAGCACCAGCATCTAAACCGCCAGATAAATGAAGTTACAAGATAATAAATACACATACTTTCTTTAATTTCATAATAATAGTAGTTTGTATACCAAGGCACTGAAGTTTAACTCTTTATCACAAATGTGGATTTAGTTGGCGAGGCCCGTAGAGCAAAGGCAAATAAACCGCATGAGGGACAAAGACGAACATCCGTGTAAAAGGGTACACATGTTTTTTTTTTAATCTAGAAATTTTGAAATTAGAACATCTTAACCAACTTTTGTAGGTTATGTTGACGTCGGTTGGCGTCCAAACAATGGATTACTTCACTGCCGATTTCTCATATTTTAATGACGATTTTGAGGTACTTCACTGCCGATTTAAAAATAAATACTATAGCTACTTCAACTGCACTTAGCACTAAATGCACATTAAAACCCAGTAAAACATGTGATTTTAAACCACTTTAATTGAAAATTAAATGCAGATAATTTTTGGCACTGCCAGTGCTGTAAATTATAAGAATTATATTGTTTTGTACCAAATAATTTTGAATTCAAATTTTGATAAGGTGCCTAAACTTATCAGGTTTGCACTAAATATTTTCGAAAGTTGACAGTTTTTTATAAGGTTCAAATGTCGTATTACGTATTACAATGCAATCAGCAAAGTCAACAATCTGAAGACATATATACGATGTTTAAGTTTTTAAGTCTTTAAACACTAATAGAACTTTTTCCAAACAAGCTAATTATTTACATAAAGAACATAAAGAGAGTGAGAGCGACGCAGTTGACACTAAATTTTGGACTCATATACTGCACTTCGAAGTTATCACGATACTACATGGGCACATTTGAGAGCCAGCCAGCTAAACTGAGGAGACGGCGTGCAGTCCTTTACAAAATTACTAAATAAAAAATAACTACTCAGCGAGTACGAGTACGAGTACGAGTCTTTATAAATCAAATCTGCTCAGATAGTATCAAGTACTCATAAACTCAAGAGCGGTAGTGAATAGCAATATATCTGAAATAAGAGGGTTGCAGTACCAAAACAAGACAAGTTCTAAATAGTAACACTGTATAATATTCAACTGTGCTGTCGGGTATAAATGCCCAGTCAATACCATTGCATAAAATAATAGCCAGTATAAGGCGTACTTACGTATAATTTCTACAGTACTCCGAGTGCACGCAATAAATAACAAGCTAAAATAATGGTACTAGCCTAAATATCACTGATCCATACAGACAATGAACAATCAAATGTATGACTACAACGTCTAATCAACAACGCAGTGCAGAAAAATAAAACAGACAAAATTCCGGTAACGTTTAGGGAATTCTCTAGAATCCGCCAGCAATTCGCTAGCTCAAATATGTCCATCATAGAAATTTAAAGTAACATGAACGGGGACCTGATGGGCACCACTCAAGCAGAGAAAAATTCGCACTCCTTCCAGGGAAGTAACATAGCTCTAGGCACAACCAGCTGCATAACATGGTTACTGGGCTAAGGTCACGTTGACATAACGAACTCGGCTGTACGTAAATAGCTCAGATGATAAGACAGAAGGCATTCAGTCGGGAAAACTGACTTTACCCTTTTGATCAGATACTAACGGCTGTAAACTAATAACGCAAATTAGAGCGAATCAGTATAGACCGTGAGGTAACCAGAAAACGTAAAATCCAAAAAACTGAGCTCGTGGGGAGTTTTCCAGGGATCTCGGGATTTGTCGTGGTCAGCGACGGCGCTTTGGTACTTCTGTCAGTTTCTCCGAGGTTGCTTTTGTTACTGTAAACACAACAACAATTTAAGTCATTTACGCTATTTCTCACCCTGTACGAGCGTCTACAATTGTTGCCGAAATGCCCCGGGAGATTAGCCGAGAAGCGGAGAATTGTGTGCAACGGGCGGAGCTCGCTTTACGACCACAAGGCGCTTTCGGGACCGATAACTTCAAAGCGCACCTGCGATATCGGGCCCCTGCGAATACGCTATTTGCAACTCGCTGATGCCTTCTCCCAGGTCTCGGAAAAGCGTCTAGGTAGGTCGTTAGCTGTAATCTCAATAGTTAATCGAGGTAAAACTGTTCGCATAACTTGCAGCTTTTAAATTCTGCTTGTATTACGAAGTTGTGAATTTAAAATGCAAGGGGAGCTGGAATTTGAGTATTTCGTGAATTATTGCCGGCTCGCAAACGGATTTTGATGCCGGTTTGGGAGTTAATTCAGTTGGCGTTTCGGACGTTTCCTCTTAGACCGCCGAATCTAGCCAACTGTCAGGTTTTTAACAGGAAAATTAAGTTAGGGATTCAGACGTCCTCTTTCAGACCGTTAAATCAAACTAACTTCGAAACAGGTCCTCTGGATCGTGCAGGAGAGAATCACGACCGAGGAATAATGAAATTATCTTCTTGGACAGGATGGAAAACAGGAAGGAAAACGGGTAAACCTGAGCCAAGCCCAAGCTTCGGGATCGGAGTCTCTGGTAGTCTCTGGAAAAATCTCTCTCGAAATGAGAGCTGCAACTGCTTTCATATGCATTGGAAAATTCCTAGGTGGGTAAACCGGCGCGCGGCTCGCCTTTGTGCGTCTTCCGTTATCTCTGGGTGCGTCCTAGGCCTACGTCCGTTATCTCCTTGGACATTGACACGCCGTGGTTTACGATAACGCTTAGATGGGTGATGTATAAATTTTAATATATTATTTAATATTTGTTTAACCAAATTTATACGGAAGCTAGCGTTACAACTTAACATCTTGAACTTTTAACATTATCCGATAAGGCCAAAGCTCTTAAAAGTGACAACCCGCAGCGATCTTGACTATATTACAGCATAAAACGGAAAGAAAAGCTACGCGACGCGCAAATACCAAAAGTCGGGCCCAGACAAAATATTTCAGTCATCCTGATAACCCTAGGTGCGATATATAAATATTATCGCTGAAGGCGATTTTACACCGTAACGGAGTTTACAAGTAAAATATTAAAATGCGCATAAACCATTCTTGAATTATTTCACAAGTTCAATTAAACCAAATCGGTCATTCACACAATAATGCCACCTAAGTAGTGCAATAGTAACGTGTACATGTTGCAAACAACAAGTATTTAATCCTGCAGCTTATAGGAATTGACATCTTAAATAAGCACAGCTACAAGATTAGCTGCGTCTATGCCATTGCAAGCGTTATGCGACCGAAGCGACGTGGCAGTTGCAAATTACTTCAATTGGCTGCCTTCACCTAGAGGCGGGGTTGTAACTTTGCGCAATAAATAGAAACGTGTACGTGACATGTAATCATTAATTGAAAAATCTTGTAATTGAAAAAACGTGTATCGTTCGACAGAAACAGTTTGGTTCTCATTATGAGTAAAAGTCGGACTTGGACATACTTAACTGTATTCTGTATCGAAATGAGTACAATGAAAACGTATTCGGTCCAGATAAAATTTGCAATTAAATAATTGATACTTTCTGTTACTTCTACAATTAAAGTAAAACATCTGGGTCGTAGAATAATTACAAAATGGTTTTCTTAAACATGTTTTCATTGTAGCAACGTAAATTTTCCATCGTTTGTCGAATGGTTTACCCGATGATACTACTTGCACTTATTTTGCAAATAATTTGTCGAGCACCGTGTTGCGTGTCGAAAGTGTAATAATTTTGAATATTATTTGATGTAAATTTCACGGCCGTGGAATTACACAGTGGAATCTGTTTTACCTGCTGTCGAAACAGCTGAGAAATAACAAGGATTTTGTTTTTCGAGTTTTTGGCCGAAAAAGTTGGCGTCCTTTTGCGGCAGGATTTTGTGTATTTTGTGCTGCAAGTTTATCTGGTGGCTCTATGATTTCATGAATTATTAATTGAGGAAGTTTGCTGGTGTGCAGGTTAGAGAATTGGACATATTTTTGGGGCTTTGGTCCGTATCTTAGGATGGTTTAAGAACACAGAATTTTCGTGTCGTATTGGTTTTGCCTGTAATTATACAGGGTGAATTTGTATTTTCCGATTTCAAATTGCAATAAGATAATTTCAATGAGCTGACTCTTATTTGGTCTTTTTAGTCATCTATGAGAGTTTACTATTTCAAAAATCACCCGAAGCTGTAGATTTTCGGCGCTCTACACAGCACCAGGTGAGCTTGTTGTATGCTTCCGCTGTTTTAAGCTGGCGCAAGCGTACGTACATTTAGATAAGTAGTGTAACTTAATAAATGATAGTTAATTATGTTTCGTACCGTAAATTTGGTAAAATAAACTGTAACCGTGTCTAACAAGAAACTGAACTTATAAGTTTGATATCTATTTGTGTAAATATAGTGTGTTAATTACTGATTTGATAACTTTAATTTGGGGTGTCCCTCTTTCCGTAAACGTATGATAATAATTTATAATATTCATATACTGGTTATTAAATGCAGCTTTGATTAATAAATCGAACGCACAGATTCATATCTTTCAATACTGCTATCGTCTACATTTCAGATGTTGTGTTAGTAAATGCTGCGATTTACTCTGGATTTATAAGTTCTTGGCCTATCTGAGTATATTTGTTGTATTTGGAAAAACATGTTGGCGCTCATGTAAATTGGAAGTTACATCATTAAAGAACTCTACGTCGTTTCCTCTGCCTTGCAATTTTTGAATTATAATTAAGGAAACTAAAGTAAACAACTAAGGACCCTAACAACCTCAGTGATGTGTAGCAATACACCACAAAAAGCTGAATGAAGCAGTGACCGTTTCTTTTAGTAATTTTTGTTTGTGTTGTATTAATTAATTACCTGAGAGTTTTAGATTTTTTAATTTTATTCAAAAATTGTATTTCTACACAAAACTTATAATAAAGTCGTATTTTAGAAATGGGCAACGCTGAACAGCGATGAATGAGTTACTTCAGCATATTTCTGAAGTAAAGCGATTGAACATCCTCCTAAAAGATTTGTTTTGGTATTATAATTCCTGCATTCGCAAAGAAAACGACAAATCCTGAACAATATCGAAACAACATTCTCAAAGTATTTACAAATCAACTTTGCAATACAAAATTATTAAACACAATTTTTGGCCACAAAATAATTGTAGCACTGAGATCTTGCGATGTTACTCCACCAGACCTTTTCTTTGCCTTAGCAGCATAAATTATGCAAATTTGTACTATCAAAACATTATATGCTTATAGTGTTGTCAGCACTGCCGTGCCATGATTATTTAATTTATGCAAATTTGATACATAATATTTACATATCTTCACTTCGACGTACGATGTTCTTTTTAAGTACGCGGTTTTATTTTTTACAGCTTTAGCACAACCCACATGTCCTTAAACAAAACTTTTATTGTACTTTGTGGATATTATACAGGGAGCCACAGGCGCCTATTGCCATTTTGCTTTGTTAATAAAACAAGTACCTAGTTTTGACAATAGTGAAACGTCAAGTACTTAAATATCAAATGTAAAACTGGGAGATGTGTTTATGCACAATAATTTATTCAAAATAAATGTTTTTTTGCGTTAACCAATTCATAATACAAATTCAAAGATTTCAACCCAACGTGCTTTCCATCGAAATTTTAATGCCCGAATTGTTCCACGGCGGAGTATTATTAACTCATGGGTTACATATAGTAATATTTGTGATAGAAAATGAACAGGTGGGCCACCAAGAGCACGACGGAAAAAATCGTTATAGAATTAATTTCTAAGAATTAATTAAAGCAAAAAACGCGCTGGTGATTGGAGCCGTCATACATTTTGGATTAATTATTACTAATAAACAAATCTTCTAATTTTCAGTAATCGACATCACTTTATTACGATTAACCGTGGTAGGGCAACGTCATGAAAGTTAAATGTTTAAAAGCTCAACTAGCTTAGAACTAAGTTAAGTCGGGATAGAAAAGTTGGTCTTGAGAAAGAGAACTTTTACTTAGCTAGCAAGCTATATAAAAATTATAAATAATCCATATTTTAACAGGAAACAGTTATATTTCACCTTTTAAACTTCAAAATCATAAGTCCATATTATTGAAGAAGGAAATCAAAATAACTGTTTCCCAATAATAAATAAAATTTAAAAAACACACTTTAATTTGGAGTACTTAGCAAGCGTTGTCAAATACTTTTCTCTCTCGTCACATTTGTATAGAAACTCTCAGTATTTCAGAACAACCAGTTCACTTTTCTGTTGGATTTTTCGTAGTATAAATGTAGAACCTGCTAAAATTTAGGCATGACTTAAAGCACGGAATAAGACCAAATAGTAGAATAAAAAGTACAACCGGTAATTAAACAAAAAAATGTCTGAACGACTATTCACGATAATACAGGCTTACAAATTACCAACTGGTATATATATATACTTGGTACCAAACGAAAGGCAAGTTGACTGCGAGCAGGATACAAAAGAGTGCTTAATTCCGAGATTGTTCGACCATGAAATTCTTTGATACTTTAAACGCCACGTGATTAGAACTTCAAATACCTTTACAGCTAGAAAGCAGATGATATCGGACAGAAGGCGTAGTTTACCACGAGGGCCATAAAATACTTCCAAACGGCAATTTGACTTAATCGCGGTTTTCCATCGAAATTTTAATGCCCGAATTGTTCCACGGCGGAGTATTATTAACTCATGGGTTACATATTACCTAGTCCTAGTGGCATGCGTCCGAAAATTTCAAATCGACCTAACAACAAACTAAAAAGATCAACTCAGAAGATTTTGATAAGGATATAAATCAAGCGAGTGCAACAGATTATAACAAATTCTGAAATATTATACGGGTATTGAAAGAAAACACAAATAAAATGATAGAAACGCAAGAAACTACAATAACCAATTAAAAGTTTATCACTGCCTCGAAGTATCATCAGACTATTATCCATAAAAAATGTAAGGATAGAGAAAGGGAATTTTAAAACTAAAAACCGCCAGAAGATAATAAAGAAGAAAAACTAAGAAACTAAATAAACATGAATGGATTAGAAGAAACTATTACAATCACTAAGACAGGAGAAACGACTATCTCCTACAAATATATAATAAAGCATGACCAATGCGAAACTTTTAGAAAAAGTCTGAATACACAAAGAGGAAGACTTTGCTATAGAGCTAAATACCTATCTTTAACTGTATACCAGAGATACCAAAGGAGATTAAGACTAGCAAAAAATTAATTAAAAACCGAACAGGCAGCCTATAGGACAAGAAAACATGCACTCATGAGTGTTGAAGAAATATAATCGAAAAAAAAATAAAATGCAGAACTGTTACGTACCGTCCAAACACGAACAGTGTGACAAATCGGGACAACAACCAATAGTAACAGGTTATAATAGCTTAACATTAAAAATAGATAACATCATGTATGTAGATGATGTAGTTTTAACACCCATAGAAAAATTCAATAATTTTCAAAAATATGACCCGAAGTAATAGAAAATTAAATAATTAACTATAATTGTAAAATATTAATAATCAATAACGCAGTGCAAGATATTGAGAGGTCAATAGACATCAAAAACCAGTAACTAGAAGTAGTAACAGCATATGAATACCTATGTAGCACTATATCAGACCCTAATGCTAAGGTGGGAAAACGATAAAAGTATGCAGAAATAATAATTGGTGAATTCAGTGTAAAAAGGTGCAATGAAAAAGGTAAGAAAAGGAAAAATCGAGCAACGCCTTGGAGAAACCATAATCACATAACAATAAATGAGATAGACAATCAGAAACATAGAACATATGTTACATTATACAAGAAAATACGTTACCGAAACACCAGAGGAAAGTTATAATTCGAAATCAATCAAGAAAAAATGCACAAAAATATGGGAAAGCAAAAATTGTGAAGGTTGAAGTATAGTACTAACCAACAGATACAAAACATCAAAGGCAGTAACAATTATTATACAGACCGATACAGCTTCAAAGTACTCCTAAATATCGTATCGAGAAAATAGCCAACATTATCGTTGCAGGTTAAGCAAAGCAATAGCAAATCCCCTAGTTCAAATAACATCTTAGGGATAATAATAAAGGAGGCTGGTAATTGAAATGGGAGCTTGACCTGGCTCCCCTGACGATGTTCAGAATAGCATTTCAAACCACAGTCGATTTGTATATGTATGTTACATGTTGTTTGTTCGTAGATTATAAGAATTAAATTTAGCCAAGTGAGTGAAAGTTAAAGGTGAGACAATGTGTGTGTCAATTCCACGCCTATAGGAGAGTCGGCTTGGAGTTCGAGGAGAGCAAACGTGTGCTTGTGGGGCAGTTACCAGTGCATGCTCGGAACCTAGTTTTTGCAGTGTGCACCAGCATCAGCTAAAAGCGAGCGTTTCTGCTTTTTATTCAATAACAGTGAAGTGTCTATGTCGCTGTTTGCAGATGTAAAAGTTCAACCAGACAACTGCGCTATCGAGTGGTGCAATGGATAAAGAATCGCCGTGGGTATCTGTGAGAGACAAACACAGGTAACTGACATTCGTTAGTCTTCACTTACAATTTATTAAATTGAAAGTATATACAATTAAATCGGTGATTCACCTTAATATAACACAAAGCATTAATACAATTAACAAACACCACAAAATCACTTAAGAATTTACTTAAAAGTAACCTAGGGAAAGGTATTTGTCAGGCCATTTTTATATTTTACGATTTCACCTGCATATAGGTTTCTTTTCAGTCATATTGTATCTTATAAAACTTCAGCTTTTTTTGCATCTAAAATGCTAAAGTTGACACGCACGCAACTCCGCACCGCTTGGGGCTCTAGCCGTTTGATCGGC
This sequence comes from Agriotes lineatus, assembly GCA_940337035.1. NCBI lineage: Eukaryota > Metazoa > Arthropoda > Insecta > Coleoptera > Elateridae > Agriotes > Agriotes lineatus. The sequence goes on along the minus strand of OW679203.1, from coordinate 11,240,471 downwards.
AGCCACAGTTTGCTTCATTCCGTTTACATCAATTTTGAAAACATAGCTCGTTGGAGCGAGCAAGATATGTTCCTAAAGTTGTGTTTCTAATGCCGTCGCGTTCTTTCTCACTCGAGGCAAGCTGCGTTCTGATTGGCTACATCTGTTGGCGTGATAGCGCGTTTTGGCGCAGAAGTTGGCTTTGCTTCGCTTGGGAGTTTAGTTGATTTCCGGCTGGGGTATCTGGGGCTCATGCCTTCGGGCACGGCGTCTTATGCTTGTGCGGTTACAGTTTGATACAGCGTTATTCCGCTGTTCGTTAATTGTTAGACTTATGATCGGGCTGTAAAAGCGAGAGGTGGTTTTGCTAGTGGAGTGAGCTGTAGTGCCTTGTGTGTCAGTGTGACCGTCAGTTTTTGCATGATCTCGTAGGGTCGTGAAGAGGCCATTCTCCCATAACTGGGGGTTCATATCGCAAAGCTGTACAAATCTTCGGTCCCGCCGTTTTGTTTGTCCCCAAGGGGGATGTAATTTAACCTCGCCACGTTGATGGATTAGCTGCAGGTGCCGCTCGACTCCCACGCCTCCTTCAGTCCGTTCGCTGCAGTTCACCAGCCACTAGCCGCCGTGACTTCAAATCACAAATTTCATGTGCTGATTTAATTATAGCTAGAATTAAAGTGTCTCCCAGCTGGGCTCTATAGTTTAGTCCATAGTTGTGTGTTTACCTTTCTGTGTATCGCTAATTTATATGTGTGAGACCAATAGACCGGTATTTTGAATGAGGTCTTATGATTTACGATGACTCTGTGCATGCCACTTTCAGGTTACTGTGTAAAGATATATGTACGGCAAGCCTGAGTGTTTAAGCATCACAAGTAAGTTGGCGACGATTGCCGCTGCGGCGTCGAGTGTCGCGAGGCTGCTACTATATTCCATTCCCACTGAGCTTCAGATTTGGCCAAGGTGATAAGTTAGAAGGTAGGCTCATCTGATTTCCCGGTTTTCTCTGGGTCTATCCTTGTATCTTCGTTTATGTCAATGAAACCGGGTGGCGCCCTATTTAATTTTAGTGTTGTTTACCGCCCTTTTGGTCATTGCCCGTAGGTAATCTCCTGAAGGACCCCTCCTCGCTCCACTGATGTCTAGTCGGCATTGTCTTGTTGCGGGTTAGGTAGAGGCCTTAGGTGAGTCTTTGTCCCGATTATGTAAAGTATCGTCTGCGCCGGCCGTTTAGTTTTGTATAAGCCGGCGAGGTGTCGTAGAAGTCGATTTAGACCGTAACATACTATCGCGTCTCTATATATCTAATTTAGTCCATACTCGTGTACTTATTTTACATTAGCGTCACTTGTCTCGTTAGTCACAACTGCAGGTGGATGATTTAATACCATATTTAGCCGATAAAGACCAACGAAGTAGACCTGGTGAGTCGTTGAGCGCCAACGTGAGTATGCGTAGTAAGTTGTCGCAACAAAGACATCGTTAGAAACAGATCTGTTGGAGCTTTAATGTTATTGTTCAGTGCGTCAGCGCTGTGAGGCCTGGTAAGTACGCTATATTTATAGACGAGCCATAGTAAAAGCTGTCGGAGCAGAAGCAGAAACAGCTATTTGCTGCGTGGTTTAGTATCAATGTATTACTATGTTCTATTTAGTTGATTTCGTTATCTATATAAATAAAAATCAATTGCCGCATGTATGTTACATCTTCACTGGAGAACGGCTCGACCGATTTTTTTGGTTGTGTTAGTAATTGTCAGGACTAGGTTTGTATGAAAGAAAATTTTGGAAAAATCTACCGGAAAAGTTGGAAAATTCGAAAAAACCAAAAAGATGATTTTGTATGGAATTTCGTATGTTTTTGTTTATGAACGGCTTTAAAAAAAAACATTGGAAAATCGGAGTAAATATTAGGAAAAATCGATTTTTTTTCAGGATGGAACAACCGGAATAGAACAATGGAAAAGTCATGTTTCAAAACATTCACGCATAGGTTTACGTAATATTATGCCTGGGCAACGCCGGGTAGGTCAAAGCTGTAATGTATACAAGGAATAAGGAAGGATATTTCGAAATTCAACCTCTAAAGGGGTAAAATGAGGGTTCCAAGTTTGTACAGAGAAATAATATTAAATAAGACATTTCGACTTGAAACTTCGTAGGAGTACTCCTAAAAACAACACGTATTTCGTAATTTTCTGAAAATCAACCCCGTAGAAGGTTAAATGGGGTAAATAAGCCTAAAAATCGATATGGGTGTCGTTATTGAGATTTTTTGGGACGTTGATTGCGCAAATGGCATTTATTTTTAAGTGCAAGACGGTGGACATGACAAATTAAAAACTCTATAGTGGTGAAACGGGGTTTCAGAGACAAATTATTTTTGGGCAGAACAACCTTTGCCGGGTCAGCTAGTTTAAAATAAAATAAATGAGTTTAATTTCCTCAATAGGGCTCTTATATCATATGGGTCGGGTCCCTAGATACAGGCAAGTATTATTCTGATTTGTATGAATTACAAGAAATACATTTGCCATCAAATCAATTATCGTGGTATTATTTTTAAAATAATTTGTATAATAGTGATTTAACTAACGTGATAGCTACTATACAGAATATTCACCTAAAGAGAAAATGGAGTTCCAACCTCACAAATCCCAAAACAAACAAGTTCGTTATACTCGACAATTATCTGTGCTTACGTAATTAAAGCTTTGCGTAGGTGATAAAAAATACCGTAAGTAAATACACGTCATAAAATATAGCAAACTTAAAAGATAAAGGACGCTAGTGCAGGAGTGTCCAGAAAAAACCGACGTCACCGAGAAATTCGCTACATGCGGTGTTTTAGGGTGAAGTTTTCAGACCTTTTTGTATGCCGCTACAGAACGGTTCCTGTAGCTCGACCTCTGCGATACCAAAATTTGCTTTATTTCTACGAGGGTTTTGAAAGCTGCTAGTTATGAAAGTAATTGAGACAGAGAAAACCAGGAAAAAATAATGACAGACTTGGGTAGGGAGTGAGGAACAACTTATGGAAGAATTTACCCCGATAGAATATTCTATTAAAACTTCCGTTCATAGCTGAACTATTTTTGTGGATTAAACTAAAAGGTTTTAAATTGTTACAAACAATTATATAACTAAAAAATACCTAAACAAGATTTGAATTACAACGAATGCTTAACATTGTTACTGTTAAATGTACATGGTCTGCTTGTTTGCTCATTTGAAATATTATAGTATAATTTCTCAATAAGTTGTTAATGCTGCCAGCAGAAAGATACAATTATTTATATTTACTGGTAATAAAGAGCGACCACTCGCAACAATACTTTCTATGGTAACAACTGCAGAATTAGGTACAAACCTTGGAATCTGCATGTAAATATTATTCTGCATTTTTCCTTACGCTGATAGAAAAATGATCGATTTTAGACTTATATTTTCTTAAAAACTCTTTTAAAATTGATAATTTATAATACTTAAAATTCAAGTAAGTGACTTCTCAAACTGGTTTTTTTTGGATGACTGCAGGAATGTTGTTTGTATCAGATGTAGCCTGTAGGAATTCTGATATAAAATTATATAAAAACAAACTATAACCGGAATAAAAAGAAAGTCAAGGCTCTGGTCATTGTCAGCCTTTTTTGTAAGGTTATTCACGAAATAACTTGCCTTATTTCGCAAGCCAGGCAATTACTTTGAACACGTTTTAAGTAAAACATGCTAAAACAAAGACATATTTAAAAAATTATAAATCACCCACTTGAACGTTATTCGAACATGCTTTAGTAGAATGTTGTTATGGTTTGTGTTATATTATTCGCTTTTGTACTCTGCATTGATATACAAGGTCTTAAAATGCCCCAATAACCACTTTTATATATCGCATCCTATTTTCCACCTAATTCTATCCTCTCAGCCTGGATCTGATAATCCTCGCTGGTGCATGGCATCTTCTATTTCTGTTTGCCATCTTCTAGGTGGTCTATCTCTCCTTCTTCTTCGATTAGGTGTTTATTATTGGATTAAGCAAATATAAATTTCAATTCCAAAATTTACGAAATCCAGTCATAAGTTTTAAAATGCAATTCAGATTTCATAAGCAGCAAAGTTTAAATGCCGCAATTTCCAGTAAGCATATTACGTTACGACACCGAGAGTTCAGTGTAACATACTTGCAGATATAGCGGGAATAATACTGGATTAATGCTGACATATGTTATGATATGTTATATCGCCACAGTAAATATAAAGGGTGTTTTTTAGAGTGATAGAATTTTAAATTGAAATAAAACACAGAAAAATGTTTTTAATATCCATGAAATTGGCTTTATTTGAAAGATAATTTTTATGGCATTTATGTTTGAATATGATTTCGGGCATGTGACCGTCGCGGCTGGCGTGTACATGACGTAATCTGGAGGTCCAATTTTCACACACTCTTCGCAGTAAATCAGGCTGTATTTCGGCAATAACGCGTCGAATGTTGGCTTCCAAGTGCTCAATTGTTTCCGGTTTATCGACTTAGACATGCGACTTTACATATCCTCAAAGAAAATTATCTAACGGCGTCAAATCGCACGAAAGAGGTGGCCAGTTAACAAATCCATTTCGTGGATCCATTTTGTGGATCTGGATGTCTTATACTACAAAAACAAGTCTTTATTCCCTTTTTATCTAAATTATTCCTTAACCTATTATTTCTAAAATATGTTGCATTATCTGCCAAAATCTTTCTTGTTTTACCTACTTGTTCTTCAAAATGTCCAATTGACTTAATCACATGTTTAGTATTACAATTTTTCGCTGGGTATAGTTTTATAAATTTAGAAAATGCATATACCATAATCAAAATATATTTGTACCCATATTGTCCTGTAACTAGATTTGATAAGTAATCAATAGCTACCAGTTCCATCGGTTCGTTTACCCTAATACTTTTAACAATATTTTGATTCTTAAAATTATTTTCCTTTGCAAATTGACAAATCTGGCAAGTTTTAATTAATTGTTTAATTAATTTAATATCATTTTTCGTATAAAAACATTCCCGAAACATTCACCAAGTTTTTCTTGTCCCACAATGTCTAAATATTGTATGAATTTTCTCAACAATTTCTAACATGTCTTGTTTACTTAAAACTGCCAATTCCTTATTTTCTATAACCTTTACCAATAAATTTTCTTTAATTTGATACCCTTTATAATTATTATCTTGACTTTGTAATACTAACGTTTTTAATTCTTCAACTTCTTCTGCTGTCTGCTTGATTAATATCTCTTGTTTTGATAACCTTCCTTCCTCATAAATTTGCTCAATTCCTATTAAAGTTTGTTTTGGTTTATCATAATTAGGTACATCCTTTCTACTTAAGAAATCTGCTACTACATTTAACTTTCCTGGCCTATGTTTAATATCAAATACATATTGTTGTAAATACAATGCCCATCTATATAACCTGTCATTATGGAAAGTTTTATTTTTCAAAAACAAAATTGCTGAATTATCTGTTTCAATATCAAATTTATTCCCTGTTAAATAAAATTTCAATTTATTAATTGCAAATATGATTGCTAACATTTCTTTCTCAGCTATAGTGTATTTAATTTCATACCCTTTTAATATTCTTGAATTAAAACATATTGGTATTTCTATCCCATCTTGTATTTGTATTTTAGTTCTGCTGCAATTGCTTGATCAGATGCGTCCGTACGAAGTATAAAGTTTTCTTTAAAATTAGGATATTTCAGTAATAATCCTTCATGAAACCTCTGTTTGATTGCATTCAATGCTTTTTCTCTTTCTTCATTCCACGACCATTTTACATCTTTTCTTAATAATTGTACTAAAGATAAAGTCAACTCTGAGTAGTTACTTATGAACCTTTTATAATAATTAAAAACACCTAATAACCCTCTTAACTTTTTTAAATTCGATGGACGAGGTAAATTCTTAATTTCCTCAAGACGTTTATCATTTATGGTTACTCCATTTTTACTTATTTCGTATCCCAAATATGTTACTTTTTCTTGCATAAATTCACATTTTGAGATATTCAATTTTAACCCATTTTTATTTAATGTTTCAATTATAATTGTTAAATGTTTTAAATGTTGTTGTTCGTTTTCAGAAAACAATAAGATATCATCAACGTAATGCACACAAAAGTCTTCAAATTGGTTTAATATCTTCTGCATTGCTCTTACCAGTGATGCACAAGACGTTGAAAGACCAAATGGTACCACTTTGAATTGAAAATCTCCCCATCAATACTAAAACCAGTATATTTTCTCGACTCTTCATGTGATGGAATAAGCCAAAATAAATGTTTCAGATCTAATTTTGTAAGAATCTTCTTATCCCAAATTCTACTTAATAATCCTTCTATAGTTTGTGAAGATTCGTATTGTGGCTTAGTTATTTGATTAATTCTGCGTGCATCCAAACATAAACGAAGAGAACCGTCACGTTTTTTAACTACTACTAACGGATTAATAACATTACTCTTGGAGCTTCTATTACTCCATCTTTTACCATTTTATGTATTTCCTTCCTAACCTGTCCTCTTAATGCACATGGTATAGGGTAATATTTACTATTAAAGCTTTTTGATTCATCAACTTGTAACCTATGAATGTATTTTCTTGCTTGTCCTACTTCTTCATTTATAACCTCTTTATTTCTGATAATTATTTGTAATATTTGGCTTTTAAATTGTTTATTCTTCTCACCTATTTTTAACTCATTCAGCAATAACCCATTATTATCATAATTATTCTCCATATTATTTATTATGTAATTATTAATAACTATACCTTCTTTATATTTCATTATGTCTCCAATTTTATCTAATTGGCAACATTTATCTTCTTGGCTGACTCTACTGGTACAGATTCAAGATTTACTTAACCCCTTTAAATGAATACACCTTTGTGATCCATCAATATTTATTCCAGTTGCTGAATAATGTCGATTCCTAATACCATGTCCACGCTAAGACCTTTAACTATAAACAATCTAACTACACCTTCCCATTGATCAATAAATATTTTAATATTTAACATTCGGTTTGTTGTTGATATTTTTCTTTTAGTTGCAGATAGCAAATCTATTTTATTCACTTTTATTATATTCTTATGTAGGACACCCAAATTATTTAAAATTATTTCTTCATTTATTAAAGAAGCCATTGCTCCACTATCAATCAAAGCTAAATATTCTGTATTATTTAAATTAACTTTTAAAAATGGTAATGTTGAAAGTTGTTTTCCTTCTTCTTCCTCTTCCAGTAAAAATTCTACATTATTTTCGTAATTATTATAAAAACGCGTGAGGTTCTTCCTTAAACTATTTAAAATTGAAGTTTTTTTATCTTCTGAGGAATCTTCCAAACCCTTAGTTTCTTCTAATTGATTTTCTCTCATAAGTTTACCCCTGTCGAATTCACCTTTATATACGGTATTTATGTATTGACGTCTTGGATATCTATCTGCTACATTCTCCCGATTCATTCGTTCATTATTTTTACCCTCAATTATGGTATTGTATCTTATCCTATCCTGGTTATTATATTCCGTTCTATACTGGTAGTTTCTTCCTTGGTTATCATTGTTAAATCTATTATTCCTCCATCTGTCCAAATTCCTGTTATAATTATCATTAAAATTCCTCTCTCCCGTTCTAAAATTATAATTATTATTACGGCCAAAATTAAATTTATGTTGTTGAGTTTCCCCATATTTTCTTTACTAGAATTTTGAAAATTCTGACTTTCTCTTCTGTTACTTTCTTTATTATTAATTCCAATAGCCATGTCATAGTTCCTGACTATTTCTAAAAAATCTTTTAATGTTTTAATATTTTGTACAGCTACTGCTCTTGTAATTTCACTTTCTAAATGTCTGGACAAATGTTGGATAATTTCTTTCTCAGCTAATGTAGGTGTTAAATATTGAGCTTTATTATATTTCTGCACTACATACCTTTCACGGGTGCTACCTTTTTCCCAATACCTACCAGTTGTTAACTGAGTTCTCACTTGAGCTTGATGTGCATTGCTCCAGTATTGATTTATGAATAGCTTTCTGAATTCCTCATAATTCTTATATTTTGATTTAACAATACTGCGCCATGTATCTGCATGATTTCTTAACGTCATGTTAATTACTTGTAACCTTTTATTTTCGTCCTAATTTGACAATATAACTCATAGGTTGTTGTCCAGGTCTTCCTTCAAATATTGGCAACATGTCTGTTTGTATTCCGATATAATTACTTCTGTGGCTACTGTTTAACATTTCCGTTCCATCTTGAATTCTTTTCAATGTATCTTCTACCTCTTTAATCTTTGTTAAATGATTTTCGTTTAACACATTAACTCTGCTTACATTATTATTAATTTCTTCTTGCATTTCAACTTGATTTTTATTCACCTTTTCATCAATCAATTGTATTTGTTTATGTACATCTTTATTTTGACTTTGTATGTCCTTTAGTTTTCCATCTGCCTCTTCGTTACTCTTTACCAACTTATCTTCTATGGTTTTTGTTAAATTTTCCTCTAGTTGTTTGTATTCCTCCTGTATTTCTCCTCTCACCTCATTCTTAAGTTCTTCTTTATAATTTTCTGATGTATCACTAATCTTATTTATTTGTGCTTGCAATTCTTGCTTATTCTGGAGTTGTACTTTATTAAAATCTTTCCTTAATTCCTTCATCGTCTCTTCCATCTTATCTGCTTGGTCTTTTTGTTCTTGTACCTTGTCTGCAGTGCTCTGAATTGCATATCGTAACCTACCTTCCCTTTCCTCTGCATCTTTCTTACTTTCCTCTGCAGTTCTTTCAATTGCTGCTTGCAACCTACCTTCCCTTTCCTCAATTGACTGTTGCAACTCCTTTTTCAACTCATCAGTAGTTTTCTTACTTTCCTCTGCAGTTCTTTCAATTGCTGCTTGCAACCTACCTTCCCTTTCCTCAATTGACTGTTGCAACTCCTTTTTCAACTCATCAGTAGTTTTCTTACTTTCCTCTGCACTTCTTTCAATTGCTGCTTGCAACCTGCCTTCCCTTTCCTCAGCATCATTCTTTATTTCATGTAAATCCTCTGCATTTTTCTGTATTTGTAACAATATTGTTTGCAGCATCTTATTCATACCGTCATCTTTTATTGTCTGTTCCTCTTCTTGTAATCTTACCTGATCACCTTGCTGTATTTCTTCCACTTCAATTTCACCACCACTCGCTACCACTTTCATTTCTTCTTGTTCTACGTCTTTTTCCTCTTCAGTCTTCTTGCTTTTTCTTGTAACTCTTTTATCTGCCATATTTTAGTTTAAAATTTTCAAATGTACCTATTTTAATTACAGACCTTTATATTCAATTATAAATCTTCATATTTTATTCTCAAATTAACCCTTTATAATATTCTTTAGTTACTTTTATTGATTGTCCTATTCTATTCCTTTATCTTTCTCAAAAAGGAATTAATTATGATACGTTTTTAAATTTGTGATTGCTTTATTACAATCTTGTTCCTTAATTCACAATTGTTAATGCAAAATTAACCATAAACTTGGTTTATCAGTTACAATTAAATCTGTTTATTTTTATTATGTCAATATCCCCTCTTTACTGGCGACATGTGTCATAAATGTCAAGCAACATGGTTTTAAAAACCCCTCGTTTTAACACCATATATTATATTCAGTAATGTCATAAACAAACTGACTAACAATCACTATAAGCCCCACGTTGTCTGCGTCAATTTTATATATTATGAATGTGGCTATATAAAGCTATACTTTTTATTAAAATCTTGCCCTTTTTAAATTCAATAATAATCCTTTATCTAATAGACTTGTCCGTCCGTCCGTCCGTCCGGGACGCTGTTTCAGCAGCGAAAACCGTAAGAGATAGAGAAAAAAGTTATTAAAGTTATATCTTTGGAATGGTCATGTCAGGTCAGGAACCGAATTTCAGTCACGTGACACTTCCGGTTTTCGAGAAATCACAAAAAGAACGTTTTTCAAATAGAACGCGTATTAAACAAACACTAGCAGTCCAGTGAGACAAATGTCTCATTTAATAAAACAAAAAAGACCGTTTTGCAAATAGAACGCGTATTAAATAAAAACTGTACCCAGACCTGGAAGGTGTCAAAGTGGTTGCCTAACCGATCGACGTTTTAAGGCGCAGAGGGTCGCAGCTCCGTTTGGCTGTTGAAACAGTTTTATTTAATACGCGTTCTATTTGAAAAACTATTTTGTTTTATTAAATGAGAAATTTGTCTCACTGGACTGCTAGTTCTTAATAATAATAAATCAAATTCTCTTATCTCAGGTGGTTCGCCAAATCAAGATCTCTATCTATTAATTGAATGTCAATATTACAGTTAATGACGTTTACTGTGAATTATTTTTCTTTTGTTAACATTGTGCAACCCCTTCACCATTATTGGGTTAAACAAGTGCCCTGTATCTATACAATGTTCAGAAAAACCCTACTTTAGAGACAAATACATCTTGTGGTAAGGTGGGTGGGAATTCTGAGAAAAAGAAGAATTGGTAATCTTGTTACGTATTGTAAAACATTGTCAGTAAAATTAGTACTCTACTTAGTAAACTAGAACTTAATACTATTCTAGTGAATAAGAGCACTTTGAGTACCTTACTAGTAAACAAGTAAACGACAAAAAATCTAAAAGCAATATAGTGTGAGAAGTGTGATGCTATCTACACAGTGTAGGAGTTGCATGAGAGTTAATATGCAAGAATATTAACTGGAAGTGTTAAATAATAAAAAAGGTTGAGGGTTTGCTAACCTTGTATAGATACAGGGCACTTGTAAACAGTAAAAGTCCTTTTCAAAAAACCTCCAGAAAATATGGAGATGCCAAAGCCAACCGCTGTAGCGAGATTTCTTCAATTGGAAAAAATCTAACCCTCAATCAGCAACTGGAAAAACAATAGAAACAACTTATGCAACAATATTTGTATCTGGCTCACAGAGAACTGGTCCTAAAATATCAAAACGACAAAAGAAAATACCACATTCAACATGTTTTAATAATTTATGCAAAATGAGCAGCAATTAACAACAGACGATTTATCTAAGAAATCTAGATAAATATCGTTAGTTTTTTGTATTTCTTTCGGGAAGTCAGTAGTAATCCATATACTGCAGGGAGCAGAATAAACCAACTCAAAGAGCAGACACCTAGCAGTAGAGATGGGCGCGTGAGTGAATTTTCGCTCACGTCACGCACGTTTCACGCTTGCTTTAAACAGTCACGTTCACGCACGTTCACGCTCACGTTCACGGCGTGACACGCCAGTCACGACGTGACACGCAGCTTTTATTTTAAAATTTAAATTCAGATAGAACAGAATGTTAAAATTTAAAACCCATGAAAAAACCCTAAAGAGAACTAAAAATATGTTTTGCACCTGACATAATTTACGTGATATGCTGCAATCAAAATAGTTGACATAAAAAGAAAAAAATGAAAATTGACTACAATAACTTCGACGAGGAATAAATACTGATTTCTCGCAAATATATTTCTTGCAGCAGTCTTCAAAGACATTACTTTTAATACCAAAAGCTGTTATTGGAATTGACGTTTCCCTTATTGGTATGAGTACAGAAGGTATATGTTGCTAGGCAACACTTTTAATTCGTAGATTTGAAAGTACTTTTATTCGCAACCATATATGTAATGTTAACATTCCTGACCTCATTTGAGTGGGGGAAGTCGTACATTTCAGCCCGCTACTTCCCGCAATCACTTCCCGACCGCTGAGTAGGTAGGGACACTGGGAATCTCGTTGATCCATTCATGCGCGTCACAACCTGTCGTATCATGATATAATAATTTTTCCAATTATTGTTTAGAATAAAGTGGTTGCGAATAAAATAGTATACAAACCTCGACAGGAAGTTTCCTTAGTCTCGAGATAATAGCTGATTTCGACGCTTTGCGTCTCAATCAGCTAACTAATCTCTCGACAGTAATGAAACACTTCCCATCTCGGGCTGTAATTTTCTATTATTCGCAACCATATATGTAATGTTAACGTTGCTGACCTCATTTGAGTGGGGAAAGTCGTACATTTCAGCCCGTTACTTTTATTAGAATAATAAGTTCATCTACATCTACACAAGTACACAATAAATTGGTTTAAAAATAAAACGTAATCAACATTTTCAGTGTTAAGTCGAGTATAGAAAACAAAACATTAGGTACTTTTCTAAAAATAGGTTCATCTACACATCTACACAATACATTTTTGGTTTAATAATAAAACGTAATTAATATTTTCAGCGTTAGCCGAGTTTAAAATACAAACCATTACTTTTATTAGAATAATAAGTTCATCTACACATCTACACATTAAAATGTTGATTTAAAAATAATATGTAATCAACATTTTCAGCGTTAAGTCGAATTCTGCGCTCTTCTAAAATTCGCCCAGCTGTAGAAAATACTGTTTCGCTTGTAACGGAACTTGCCGGTATGTTTAAAATTTCTCAAGTTTTTGGCGTATTTACACTGTCTTTCCAAAATCCTAAAATGTCATCTACATTTCCGAATTTTAATTTAACATACTAATTTCGTTCTGTTTCGACATCATCCTAATTGCATGTGTCATCGTCAGAGCTATCTGTAAGTGTAGAAAGATAAGAATCTGATGCTGATGTGCCAGTTTTGAGTCGTTTGCTATGTATTTCATCATTATCATCTATAGTTTTATTTGCATTATAATCTTCTCTTTTATGTGAAGGTATGAACTTTAAGGATTTATAATTAGCGTCCAAAAATAAAGCCACATAATGTAACTTGTTTGGCACAATTTGTGATTTAATGAATTTAAAAGTTGCTGCACCCTGCAGTATTTTATTCGTTACTAAATATTTAACGTGAAATTAACGTGAAACGTGAATCACGCCTTGGAAATTTTCACTCACGTTCACGTCACGATTTTCAAATATTAGTCACGTTCACGACGTGACACGCCGTGACACGACGTGTCACGACTGTTTTCACGTCACGCGCCCATCCCTACCTAGCAGCCTCTAAATCTAGTTCTGTTCATGGCATTACTACGAGCAGAGGATAAAAGAAAGAATCTGCAAATGTGGAATTTTAAGAAAATTGCAGAAGAAAAAGTTATTTTAGCTTCAAGCTGGTGGATTTAAGATATGTAAAATTGCGTAGTAATTTCTTTGATTACCGCTCATTCACCAACAGTTTCTAAATATTGCACTGGCTACTCTTTTGTTATGCCTTTAAATATACAAACTATTAAATATTGATGTTGATTAGGTATTTTAAATTATTAATTGCCCTCCTTGAATAATAATGTCAATTATTTCTTTTTATGATAGCCCCTGAAACTCTTACAGGGGTGGGATCTGTTATCTAGTTACTTGATCCTTAAAATTGATCTTCCAATATTTTAAATCCTCGTTCAAATCGTAAGTCACATCTGAATGTCAACTAAACGTCAAAAATAATTTTCAAATTTAAATGACAAATGCCCAATCCACAGAATGGTACTTAATATTTAACAATACATTAAGTTTTTATTTGATGATCAATTTCACCGTATTAACGTCTTTATTTACTTTCTAGTTAGTATGATCAAAGAAATTACCCACCTTCTATCTTTCTTACACAAGCTCCAAGACAGCAACCTATGTGGCATTTGCAGCTCTACCCCTTCAGTCTTCCTACTGCAATGCTTCTCTCTCCAACAGAAAACTCGCTCCTACTACCCAGCAGCAACAAATCTCGAACTCTCGTCAGCTATCAGCAAACCTGGACCTCCAGCTGCCACAGTCCACTGCTACCTGATACGCTCCTTCACTCCAAGAACACATATCCTTGCGTAATCCCATTTTACTCCCGTCAGATGTCAAATGTAATTCAAAATAAAGCTGACCCAGTATGCATCATTAATATTTTACTTGTATGTTACAATTCTTCTATCCATTAGTTTCGTCGACTATTTAGCAGTAATCTTCTTCAGTTAATTCCTCTTCTTATGCTTGTTTTTTCAAATTTCATTTTTATAACACCACGCAAATTTTATTAATATCCCCTATTTATGCCAACCATAAATAGAAATAAACAGGGTTATCTTCCATATTTTTTTAATGATACCAAATTGTTTAATACAGTTTGTTATTTTTACTCTCTAATAGCTATTTATATATCTAGGGAGCAAAGGTATTCATTTACTCCCGCGTGTGAATTTAATGCCCGACGCGTTAGCTGAGGGCATTAAACACACAAGGGAGGAAATGAACCTTTGCTCCAGTGATATATATATGATTTTTTCTTCGAACGCATGTTCTATTGCGCGAAATTTCAAAAATTTTGCTTTAGTAAATCATTACCATGACTCTACATTTCTGTAGTGACATTTTGTCTAATTTCCAAATCAGCATAACGTTGTAAAGCTTTGGTGTGATATCCATGGTGACATAAACACAAATGCTCCCGCCGAGAGCAAATAAAAATTGGTTCCCGTATGTGGGAAATTGACAGTTTTGTTTCTTAAAACTAGGGCGCAAAAGCCGACTTTCTATACAGTGAGTAGAAAAAAATAATTCCTTCACTACCCCATATCATTATTGATGCCTTCTATTTTATTCTTATTTGATATTAACCTACTTAATTCTACCCTTATTAAAATTTTACACTTGTCATTGGTTCTTAAACCGTATATTATAGTAGTTAACATTACTAGCTTGGTAAGAGGGTTTTTACTGGCGAATAGAAGTATATGACTAGCGAGCGGCAGGCGAGCCAGTCACCTTCTTGAGCCAGTAAAACCTGTTACCTTGCGTGTATTGTTGAATATTTTATTTGTTTCTCACTTGTAAATAACTAGAAATATACCATTTATTCAAAATGTCAAACTGACAAGCAACTAAATTCATCAATACGACACATACTAAGGAAGACAACTCTGGCTTTGCACGCTCATGTATCTATGAGCACGCTTGCAAAATTATACTGGCTAGCCAGTAAAAAAATTACTAGCTAACCAGTTAAGAAACATTTTTAAGGTGAATACAGTGACTTCATAAGTTGATGTTTACAAGTGAAAAACAAATGAAATATTTTATTTATTTTTTTACAACCTGTAACCTTCCAATAGCTATCTTCCAAATACTAATTTGCTTTATTTCAGATTTATTCAGAGAACTATTTAAACATCATCAACTATTACAATAGTACGAGAGCCCTTGACCAAAATTTTTGTCTCATCGTTTTACGACCAAAACCGTTTAAAATCGATATATTTGGTTATTCTGATTCCAAAATTACTAATTTCAGAAATTTTCCGCGTCACGTCTAAACCTGACCGCATTTTCAAATATGTCAAAAATATTTACCAAACTGTTTCATAGCAATCTGTCTGATTTTCAGAATGTAGTTGAATGATAGATTTTAGATACCGAAAACACAATTTTCAGACACCAGTAGCGTCGCACGTACCCAGGAGACCATTTGAAAAAATAAAAAATGAGGCAACAAAAAAAACCCATAGCAAACCGTCTGAAAATCTTGTTTTCAAGTAGACATTGGTCAGTTGACGCGAATAAATCGGTTGGATATGATGAAAAGAGTTGCCCAGATGTAGAAAAAAATGATATCAGACAAATTTAGTGTTGCACCTTACTAATCAGACAACTTTTCGATAGTCAGAAATCATTAAAAAATCGTATTGCGGCGTATTTACGTCTATCAAGCAAATGAAGTTGCAACTCTAAAATTCTTAGATAATTATTAATAAAGAGCTTACCCGAAACTGAAATTGAAAGTTAAAAAAAAATTGGACAAAAGGAAACTGGGATAACGTTTGAAAAATACTGTTTATTGACGTAGATGTGCCTTCATCAAAAAAATTGCCGATGTCATTGCTCGGATCAGCTGATGTCGAACTATCAACGACATTCCCCTGAGAAATAGTAGAACCCTTTGGAATCCTTACGGCCGTAAATTTTTATAACATGTTGAGTGGTATCCTAGCCCAATTCAACACCACATAGTAACTCGATGTCGGAGTAAATCGATTTCCTCGCAGAATGCTTTTTACTCCGATAGTCAGCTACTTCTCTACACTTTTGCAAATTTTCTTTTGTAAATTTTTTCACTTTCGCATCTTTTATTTCTTTGCAAACCACACAGGTTAGATTAGCCATTTTTCAAACTAGACCGCACAGCACATGGCAATATAATAAAGTGAGCGTCGTTACAACGGTCAGAACAGATTGGCGACTTCGAAACGTTCTTTTCGTTTTTGGAGTTATAGGTGACATTTAAAATGTCTGAAAACAATTTTTTGGTAATCCCAGGAGCCATACAAAAGATTTTCAAAAAAATTGAACCAGACTGCTATGAGACAGGTCGGTTACATTTTTTGACATTTTTGAAAATGCGCTCAGGCCACATGTGACACGCAAAATGTCTGAAAACAAACTTTTTCGTAATAAAATGACGAAACCTATGTACATTTTTAATATCAGACATATTGTGATAAAACCGTCTGCCTATTTTTTTTGACATAGCAGAAACGCCCCCCCATAAAACTGTGACGTTTCTGGCCGGTACTTCCCACCTAGTCGGGTTCAGATTCATCGAATCTAACGATTTTATACGGTTTTGGCCGTAAAACGATGCGACATAGTTTTGGTCGTGGGCTCTCGTACTACAATGGGTTGATATGGGTTGTAATAACATACCAATTTCTTTAACAAATTTTTATTTAAACCACGAGCATAATATAGTCGTATCATAACAATATGTGGGTATTAGTGGGAACTACGTCAAGACCAGTATTGTTCCCAGATATCAAAACCCATTACGTATACTGACATTCACATTGGGTTTATTTAAAACAATGTACTACCAGGTAGTGTCCAGGGCGCCGGGCAACTGCACGAGGTTAATAACAGATTTTTATCTGCCGGATTATATCTTAGCGATTAGAATGGACAACTGGGCGAGGTACCCAGAATTTATTTGGAATGCACTTGCCTCATCTTTTAAACACGTTGCAGCGCTAATAATTTTGTCAACTAATCGATTAATTGAAATACAATGTCTACCAGAAAATTGGCGAAAATGTACCGAACATAACACGAAAGTAATTGAAACTTGGTTGGAATAGGACATTGTAAGTTTTTACCCTCCCATTGCCTGGTTGAATTGGGACCAAATCTTCAGCATAGCAATCTCCAACTTCTTCAGGATTTAAAAACATTAAATAGATAGCCGTTTGAAAGTCGACAACTACAGACGAAGGTTTGAACGAAAGTCTTCGTTCTTGGCAATATTCTATAATTCGACGAAGCGACAAATTCGTATGTCGTTCTTGCTTGTTTGGCAAAATAGCAAAAACTAACTGTACATAATGTTCGTTAATGTATCCATAAATGGTAAACAATTGGTAAAATAATTTAAGGCAAAAATAAAAAATGCCGTTCATATACATGAGAATATAAATACACCATGCTCTTTATTGTTTACCAGTAAAAAGTGTTCTCCAAAATTAATCTTCGCACCCAAAATATCTAGAGCATTTTGCACTTCAACACCTGATTTGGGCAGCACTGGTTGTAATTTTCTTCGTCTCGGTAAATAGTTTTCCTTACACACATTAAATCGGAATCTTGCAAATTACTTGTGTCAATAAAACCACTCACTAAGTTCCGCACAATTTTAGTTGGACGTTCATCAATACCTTCGATAGCTTTTCGTTCTGCAGCGATGCTCACATTTTGAAGCTGAACTGATTTCGTGTTTGTTGCATGGCTGTGGTCCATAACGCTGTTTGTTATTTCGGGTAAGGAATTTTGTAATGGTACTTTTATTTAGCTCTTGCGTTGGGCACCGAAAAACTGTAATATGGCTTTTTGCCGTGCCCTATACTCTACTGTACTTTGAATGTATATTGCCCTTTGTGTGCTAGTTAGCCTAGTCGTAGAAATACAAGACCCGATCTTAACTCAATGTGGCTAAGGGTACTGTCAATTATTTGTTACGGTCTAAAACGACTTTTACGACACCGCGCCGGCACATACAAAAATTACGTAAAAGCTAAACGCCAGCGCAGACGATATTCCTCTAAATCGGGACAATGACTCACCTAGGACGGCTGCCCAACCCGCAACAAGATATGCCGACTAGACATCAGTGGAGCGAGGGGTGGTCCGACACGAGATTACCTACGGGCTACGGCCTAAGTGGCGGTAAAAATTGATAAAATTAATTGAGCGCTACCCGATTTTATCTACATAAACGAAAATGCAAAGATAGACCCAGAGTGAAACCGGAAAAATCAAATGTGCCTACCTTCCAACTTTACACCTTGGCGAAATCCAAAGCTCAACGGGAGTAGAATAAAGATGTACAGCTCCATGACCTCCAACACTGCACCTGCAATCTCAACCGACTTACCTGCAACGCTTAAACACTCAAGCTTCATCGTACATTTATCTTTACACAGTATCTAACATAACCTAAAAATAAACATGCACAACCTCGTAGGAAAGCATAAGGCATCGTTCAGTAATCCGATATATTGGGCTAAAAACATGTAAATCAACTGGTACGTAATAAACACAGTAATAAATGGCCTAACTCTAGAACCCAGCTGGGAGGCGCTTACTAGCAAAGGCGGCAGAGATTCAGCAAATAGGCACATAAATGGTAATCAAACAGATGAATGAATTAGTTTCTACAAGCGGCCTCAAATAGAGTGGCTAATCACCAAATATGCACGTCAATTATTAACTAACAAATGAGTTGAATTAGTTCTTACAAGCCGCCTCAAATAGAGTGGCCGATCAGTAAATATGCACGTCAATTATTAACAAACAAATGAGTTAAATTAGTTCTTACAAGCTGCTTCAAACAGAGTGGTCAATCAGCAAATATGCACGTCAATTATTAACTAACAAATGAGTTGAATTAGTTCTTACAAGCCGCCTCAAATAGAGTGGCCGATCAGTAAATATGCACGTCAATTATTAACAAACAAATGAGTTAAATTAGTTCTTACAAGCTGCTTCAAACAGAGTGGTCAATCAGCAAATATGCACGTCAATTATTAACTGACAAATGAGTTGAATTAGTTCTTACAAGCCGCATGAAGCATAGTGGCCGCGTCGTTGGTGTCGGGCTCGCCTACAGTGCAAGGAAAGCCGCAACGCTGCAACGGTACTGAATGACGACGCCAACTCTCACAGGAAGCTTTACTGCGACCATTTGCACGCCCACGGGCGATGAATCCCCCCAACGGATATGATGCCTGCCTGGCACACGAGAATGCAGGGCGTCGGCCGACAGAAGAACAATGGGGTGACCAAACAACCGCACGACCAACGGCACAAAAGCACTTAACACGGCCCGTCAAGAACTCATCCCAAAACTAATCACGCTGTGACGGCACGTAAACACCGGCCAAATCAATGGAAACTGTCAAAGTCAAACTTTGCTGTAACAGCACAAGAACACGGCCCAAATCAATGGAAACGATCAACGTCAAACTTCGCTGTAGGTGCACAAAAACAACGACCACCCCCACGCGCCCGAAGCGAGGGGTGCGACAAAAATCGCGCTATCAACTGTCTGCAGGAACGGCTGGTGGCTGACTAACCCCAAATTGACGCCACGCCAAGTTTTCGCGCCAGGCCCGCTGTCGCATCACTACCTACAGCCAATCACGACCTTTCTAGAACAAATCTGTGTTCGAAATCTTTAGATGCAATTAGCTGAAGTATTCTACGAGAAAATAAGACATAAAAAAAACCTATATACAAGCACAGTCGTGAACTTTGAACAGAAAACTGTCCAACAGGTCGCAAAATCATCGAAATTAAAAATGGCCTGACATATTGCTTTTGCCGGCCTGCTCGTGTTCATCTATAATGCTCTAATTATACATGGAAACACTGCCAGAAATGAAAATCAAACAGTTCACATAAAAAGATATATAATCTGCAAAAGAAACAAATGTGTATGGAAATATGTAAAAATATTAATCGACACGTTATATGCGCCATTAACATTAGCACAGCATAGTCCACAAGATTTACGCTTAATCTACATGCAATGTTTAAATCCCGCACACAAGTTCGCTAAATGAGGTCCTGTCTTGTTGCAGTTTAAAATCAGCTAAAGCGGTGTGTCAACCGGATGATGCAGCAATTTTGTTCTGGCTCTCCGAATTCAGCAAGTACGCGCACGTGGTTTTTGGCGAGTAATTGGCTTTGTTCTATTAATAAACGCACTGAACACTGTATCAGCTGGTTTCCGTGCACAATCGCACGAACAAAACTCGTATGTTTTAAATACACAATGCGTTTTAAACTAATTGGTACATTGTAAGGAATACCGTTTAGTTCTATTCCTAGCAGAATAATGGTTAAATACCAAAGTGACTATTAATTGCGAAGGTGTCACGAACTGGACCGTTACAATTTTTAGCAGTTGAGAAAAACAGGCCTTACAAGTTTTGAGGGTGCATCGCCACCGCGATTCACCTATTGCCATTACACGTTCTTTATAAAATGTATAACTGTTCACCATTAAAAGAGTTCGTCAGCGTTCACTAACAATTTCTTCCATTGCGAGAAACGGATGGAAAAATGATGTTTTAACAAAGTTATGAACTGATTTGTCAGTGGATAATATGCTATTGAATAAGTTTTCCTAAAAATAAAATAAAGAATCTTACCGATTATTAACAGTCATTAAGCTTGGGCAATTGCCCAGGTAGATCTATACCTGAAAATAATGGTGGCACTTGAACTGCGCTCCAACTAGCTACATGTAGTTTAGTCATTAAAAGGGTTGTTTAGTCTCCTACTGAACTGCGACCACTGCCTACAGGTAGTCAGATCAAAGACCGCCATTTAGGTAACAATTTTTAATTATTAAATGCACGTAATAGGGATGGAACGTCGATAATACATTTATTTGGCTTGACATTTCTTCCAGCAGCAGAAGTAAGGAATTCCTTCGTAGACGATTTTATGAGCGAAAAACCGAATGACTCTAGAGTTATTCAGTTTATTGGCAATTTAGTTGATAACTACATTGAAAATAAGTCCAAGTTTCCTTCAAAAATATGGATTGCGAAAACTTCCAGCGTTGCAAAAACGACCAACACTTGCGAATTTCATTTTAAATTTAAAACAGAAAATTCACCTCCATACCCTAACATACGCTCATTTTTAAAAGTGTTGTAGAAATGCAAACCGATACGAATTTGAAATTCAATTCTATTAAGCGAAATGAAAATAAATATAGAAGTTAAAGCAACAATTCATTGAAACCAAAATTTTGCAGTTAGATAGACATGAAATATCACGATACAATTTAGTAAAACGTATTTCTCATAAATATACTAGTATTATAAACTTGTAAGTATTGTTATGAACAGTAGTAGCCTTATATTTTAAATAATAATTATTATTGATTAATAACATAACCAACAAAAAGGTATTTATTATAAGAATTCCAGTATGTGTAATAAAGTTCAGATTTGTTATCAAATAGCGTAGGTCTAGAAAATAAATGATAGTATGACGTTTTAGAATAGCTTTATCTTTGTTAAAAAAATAATATCAGAGTAGGCTTGGCATTTCATATCACAAAAACATAAACTGTAAACCAAACAATTCTTCGAGAGGTTTGGTTATGTTTTTGCCAAGTTGCCCCAAAAATAAGTAATTTCTGTGTGCAATCAAATATCCAAGTTTTCGAAAAACAGTGTTTTATTGAAAGAGTTTGTCCTGGGTGATTTGTTGAAGCTTTTCCTTGTTTTGAGTTTCCGTACAGGTAAATACAAAGTGTCCATTTGGTCCAGTAAATTGGATGTTATTCTACGGAGGTTTATCCAAATTCTCGTAAATGCGTATAAGCAAGGAGCATACGTGTGGTGCAGCGGAGCCCTACATTTAAGGACCCCAGTTTTAGTGAAAGCGATTCAGAGGTCTTAGAGAGTGGCAGCCGATCACCAGGTCGATTCCAGCGCAGATTTGGGCCTAGCTAACTGCAGGCCGGCAACAACGGCTTGTCCAGGGCATCGTGATAAGGCCAGCTCGGGGCAAGTAGCCCTAGATTCGTCGCAGAGGCAATCAAAAGGTTATATTTGCTACCTAAAAGTGTTTGTTTGATGGTGCTCGATTAGCGTCGGCTAGCGCATCACTTCCGGTCGTAGCGTGGGTAGTAGTGTTTTGTTTTATGATAAAGAGTACTTAGGTTCGATTAATATTGCATAACAACAGCGTTAATTGCGTGGACAACAACGATTAAATTAAAATTCGCAGCTTGTTTATGTACTTTTGGGACCAGGAAACCATCTTGATTTTAATGTCGATCCCTCCAGTGACAGATACCACACTTGTTATTTCCCATTAGTTAATTAGCGGCATACAGAGTGCGTACAATTAAATGTTGAATCAGACTTTCAATAATTAATAATAGCAAATTAGTGGCAATTAATTTGGATGTAGCGATCTAACTCTATTGAGAGAAATTTAATTATAAAACCCCTCAGAAAGGGTATAACAATATATAATTTGTAAATGAAACATTTATTATACCGTGGGTTTCACTACTCATCTTTACGGCCTTATATCGTCCTTATTTATTTATTCATTATATTACTCTTTAAGAGGGTTATTTTTGTAACATTTAAATAATCTTCTCTCTCAAAATTGAAAAATTATAAATTTTAATAGAAATGTATTTATTTTTGATAATGAACAATACCTTAATCTAAACGAATTAAATTTCAATGTTTGCCTGACTACACTTTTATCGATAAAACTAGGCCTACTATGCTTTTTCAATTTCTCGCTTCAATTTTGGATCGCAGTGGATTACTGGTACGCGGTAAAATATGTAAAAGTTATAAAACCAATTACTTTAAATAGTCGTATGATTGGCCAACATTTCAAGTCGATCAGAAAATAAATAAGAAGGATACACAGGGGTGTGAATGTGAGAAGTGAAACACACTGTATATGATAAAAAGTGTATTGGTTTTTACATGTCGCTATACAGTCAATGGTATAATTTATTCCGCGTCAATAATTCTTCTAATGCGAACTTCAACTACAATATGTAGTACCTTTTAGTAATATTTTACGAACGTTAAATATTTAAATATTTTCGCATCCTACATTTTAAAACATATCAGAGCCTTTTAAAAAAATATGTAAATTCTATGTGTGATAAAATTATGTATGAATAACCAACATCGAAAACAACCGGGTGACCGGTTTCAAAACCGAACAAGCATGATATATCAGAAAGTTACGAGAAAGGTTTTTTTTTATTAAAACAAAAGTTGTCTAGACCAGAACTTTAAATTATGCGGGGGCATCAATTACTATACGTTAGACTTTTATTTACTAAATATAAAAACTTGCTATGTTCGGTTATGACATAATTTCGGCAGGTAAAGATAAAAAAGTCACTTTATGATTGCCACTCATCCTAATCGCCCTTGAGCGCAGTTCGAGTTATCGTTAAGCATAAACGCAAGTAGGCTAATATGTTGAGCGCAATTAGAGTGTTGGATTAAAGGACTAATGGGTTTGGTGCTCAGTTCAGTTACACAGAAAATAATCCCCTCCCCGAATTGTCCCATTAATAACATCAAGATTAATTAAACTCCTGGAGTCGTCCGTCCCTGAGTGTCCAAATGCTGTAAAACTGAATCTCAAATTGGGCTTCCTTACAAAGACTTGAAATTACACGTATTTATACAGCATGGAATTACAGAGTGATTTTTTTAAACTGAATTGCTGCAGGCCCTGGATAGCCTGAATCAAATGTGTCCGCTATATAGTTTGTCACTTCATAATTTGACATAAAAACTTCATTCCAATTTAAACGTAAATTCAAAGATTAATTTCACAAAACAACATAAGGTTTTTATGATAAAAGCTTATTATCGTAGTGGGGTTGTTGTAAATGGAGAATGGACCTACTCTATACAAGACAGTTTTGACCAATTTAGAGATTAATTTGGGGATGTCGTCTATACCCGTTTCTATTATGCATTAAAGCGTACTGTGGAATTATTTGATGAGACAGGCTTTGTTACCAGGAAGAAAGGTAGCGGTAGACCAACGGTACGTACTACAGAAGTTGTAGAAAATGCTAGGCAAATCATGGGCGAGGGCGACGAACCTTCGACTTCAATTCGACGTCGTTCTCAACGAGTTGATTTGCTGTATTCAACAACTAGAAAGCTTCTGAAAACGAATGTAAATCATTTCCCTTATCGTGTAACTTCTGTACATCAAATATTACCTGCAGATATGCCCCGTCGAGAACAATACTGTCGATGGTTCCTTAATAGCTTTCCTGATGACGATGCTTTGAACATTTTTTTTTCGAATGAGGCATAGTTTCATTTAACACGATAAGTGAATTCCCAAAATGTGAGAATTTAAGCTGCGTAAAACCCACATTCCTTTAGAGAGGCACCACTTCATCAACAGAAACTTGGAGTTTGGATTGGCATTAGTCGAAGGTGAATTGTGGCACCGATATTTTTCCAAGAAACTATTACTGCATTACGGACCGTCATGAAATTTTAGAACAATTTTTTAATCAATTGGACGATCAGGAACTGCCGGAGGGCTACCTTCAGCAAGATCGTTCACCAGTGTATTGCACTAGAGAAAATTTAGGTTTCATCCAAGAATTCTTTGGAGACAGATTAATAGGCAGGAATACGCCGACCCCTTTTACACCTCGATCTTGCCATTTGACGCCACTGGATTTTTGCATTTGGTCTTGGCTAAAAAATTCCATTTATAAAACTGAAATACAGGACTTGAATGAGCTTGCAATTAGAATAACTGAAAAGTGGAATGAATTAAATAATTTACCCAATATGCTAGAAAATGTGTTCCGAAGTATGACAAATAGAGCAAGGTTATGTATCGAGTAAGGTGCATTTTGAGCACTTGCTCTAAATTTTCAATATAAAATATCAACAATATGTTAATAAAATACTTCTAAAGTACCATTTCTAATCGTATTATTTAAATCTGCAAAACATCACAGTTGTCATGCTCAATTTTTGACATAACCTTGAAATTTCAAATGCTGACTGCAGACGATTTCCTTTTCGTCATGGTTCACTGCAATTAACTTTTCAAGAAATCACCTTGTATATAAATTATGCCATTCACAGTGCATAGAGCACGTATGTGGACCACGTATTAATAAGTAAAAACACCGTAGTGTTATCGTTTTGGTGTTTTCTATTTTGCCGGCAAGTGCAGAGCCTTTCCAACTTTTGAAAGTTTTTTATGATACGCATTAAAATCAATTTTAATTTTGTGCCGCTATTTTGTTATCGATAGTCATGGTATAATCTAATCGAATACGCACCAAACGATTTTAAGAATTATCAAATACTTTTATTTCCTCTTGACTTGTTAAAAGGTCATTTACTGTCGTCTCAACTGACTCGGTAAATGAGTCTTTACAGGCACGGCGCCTCGCAGGCGCGGATGGGCACTAAAATATCAACCGGGCATCAAAAGAGGTCTGGCGACCCCCCCCCCCCCATCGAAAATAATGAAAAATGGAAAGTTGAAATTCCTTTATTAAATGATATAAAAAAAACAAATCGTTTGATATAAAAATATTTATGAAATAACACAACACAAATTAGCTTCGAGCGGTTTGCTACGCAATCGATGATGTTGTCTTGATCGATGTTTTCTAAAACGTCTTTCTTGATACTCATAAGCAAGAAGCTTGAAAGTTTGGTTGGCGAAAATGCAGTAGTTTGATCTTGATTATGAACTTCGGTACTTTTCGTAGTTTCTTGAACATCAAGGGGTGTAGAATCCTCCTTGTTCATAAATTGATCTAACCTTTTACGACTTCCAGCGCCTTTTTCCAAATCCAGCTTGCGCTTCAGCCTCACACGTTCGGCGCCGCCCATTTTTCTTTTTTTTTTTTTATTCCATGTTTATTCGTTAATACAGAAAACTAACAGCATTTAACTTTTCTAGAAAACGAAAAAAAATATTCGTTCAGTCAAATACACGAGTTTCCAATTTGTCAAAAGATAGGTAAATACTTACGGTTTATTCGAGATAGAACTTTCCAAATCACACAAAACAAATTGGACAAGAATAATAAATCATCAAAAATTACCAGACCGGCGCTGTTAACTATATACAGAATTCAGATCACAGGCACGAATAACAGTAGTTAGGCTAACAGGGATAAAACCGGAAACCGGATAAACCCGTATTTCCAGTTCAGTATCAGTAGCCGACTGGGCTGGTGCAAGATTAGAAGACAGTATTCCTGGAAATATAAGCGCGTCTCAGCTTTACATGCACCTGCTCCGACTGTTCGTATATCGTATCATGATTCGTTATACGTTGACTGATTCAATTGATTTATTTTATATTTCTTTTTTATCGGATGTGACCGGCGCGGCGCCAAAAGCGTCGAAAACGTCCGCGGCGCCCCGGGAAAATTCCCGGTTTGCCTTATGGCCCATCCGCGCCTGGGCGCCTGTAAAATGTTCCCATCCCTACTTTACAAGCACCTTGTTTTTTAATAGAGAAATCCTTTATTAATCACTAATATGAATTATTAGGATTTTCGGCAAGAGCAAATAAAACGTTGTACGCTACAATTAGCCTTTATTGAGGCTCATCTTTTGAAAGTTTACAGGTACGAAATATGTAGTTTTAGAATGAAAGAAGCCAGGCACGTACTTTCGGGCCGGAATGTTTAATGAACTCAGGATAAATCCCGTCTAACCCCGCAGCTTTCCTACAGCGGACGGAGTTGATAACTACATCAAGATCATCTTCAGAGAAAGATCATAGAAGGTAGAAATTGTTCGTGGATATTTCTGATATTTGTGAGGGCTTTTTAAACCATGGTGGAATGGTCCTTTTTATTATTGACAAGTGAAATATTTTTTATTTTCACGGCTATCTTACTTGGGTGTGGTGGGGTTCCACTTAGTAAAAGAATTTGCTAATTCTTGTAATTTACAAGGAGTCGCAGGTGCCTATGACGATTTCTGGATTTCCACCAGTTGGGGTTTCCGTCGGAATTTTAATGAACGCATTGTTTTCTGGCGAAAGGCACGTTGAGTTGAAATCACAGAATTCGTTTTTACGAATTGGGTAACACAAGAAACACGCTGTTAACTGGCCCACCTGCCGTGCTATTAACTGTTTTTAACAGTGTGCTACAAAAGGTTCACTTACATATTAAAAATTACTAAAGTAAAAATTACAGATTAATACTAATTGTCAAAGTCAAGTAAGCCGGTTATAATTAAATAGTTATTAATGCCAAAATTCTTAATTACAATTTAAATAACGAAAATGTTAACAGCTGTACCAATGAGTAATAAAGTATAAAATATAAAATGATAAAATAACAAACATCATTTAGAAATTTGGAAAAGTAAAATTAGGAAATATTTCAATTAAAAATAAGTTCAGGCACTTATTGCTACACTAATCGTGAAAAATAAAGTATCTTTACAACTTCTGACATATAGAGAATATAGACAACTAATGCAAACATGATCCACATAAGTTTTACTGAAGATATAAGTATCAGGGAATAATTCCAAAGAATCGCATTTATATGCGAATTGGTTTGTAGCGTATTTGCCCTGCACTTTGGTATATCCAAGTTTAATTAATTTCAAATCTGGGCCTGCTCTAAATTCAAAAAATTTTGATTTGGAGTATATATTCTATACGAGTCAGCTATCCAACCAAAACCAATGCAAATATGTGCTAAAACGCTTCGCCGAGTCCAGTCCGCTATAAAAACAACAGTTAGTTTTGTCGGCAAAGAAATTTCTAAATTAACAATTCGGTGAGAGCGGACGGATAATTAAAATCGTGGAAAGCCGACAATAAATCGCCTTGACCGCCCGGGGCAAACCGACCGTTAAGAAGCAATACGCATTTAAAATCAGGTAATCAAGCAAACTTCTGGTTCACGCATCTCTGCACGGATTTACCCCTTGTAAAGACTTTTTAGAAACAAAAAAATGTCAGCCAAGAGCCGGAAGGAAAAAGGAAATCCAAGCGGCAAAAATCACGCGTTTTAAAAAAAACAAACTCAAAATTCATACCGCCGCCAAACCCATCACAATAATTACGAATTTAGAACAATTGCTCGACCATAATTTTTATAAAGCTCGGGCAGACTAATAAAGGGTCGAGGGCAGGAAAGGTATAAAAATTCCGCGTCGGAAAACAACAGCAAGCCGGGAAATATAAGGACTTTTTCAGGATTCCTGATATTTTAATTAACTTTTTCCAATTGCTTCAGTACAAAGTACTGAACAAAAGCTTCAGATGGTGATGCAGGAAATAATGGCAAAACAGATATGTGTGTTTTGTTTTTGCTATCACGTCCATAGAATTGTGGAGAGACAAAGTTAATAGCACTTGATTGGATATATATCTGACTTAAACTAGCCATTCCGCCTAGCAACCGTACTATGTCTTACGTTACAGCTTCTGTTAGAGAACTGTTTTTATTTTATGACAGAACATCAAGAGCCATAGTTGAACTTTTTGATTTAGCACGCTTTGGAAAGAAACAGGGCAGATTGTTTCCGGAAATGTTTTAGAAATTTAAACACACCGGGCCATAAATACCGCCACTACCTTAATTATTTTTACGACATTTAAACATTTTGTAAGTTTGCAATTTATTTTGTATAATCGATTGCCTTTAATTTGATACCCAACAAGAGTGTGTTTAGTTTTTTTAATAAAAACAATTAAAGTCGTCATTTTTAATTCAATGGCGGTTAATTATCACTTTACTTTATTAGATTATAACTTGCAGCATATACAGTGATTGCTAAACAGTTGGCACATCTTTATTTAGAGCTTTTTAGAAAATCAAAACCTTGGCGATCGGAGGTGGTTGAAAAACATTACAATTGGGCCGAACAAAAGTTGTCACGTGACAAAATTCTGGCTCAAAATTTTAAAGATTAAACAATAAATGTTTAGAACGTGTAAACTGGATAAAGAAATATCTCATTAAGATAACTATAAAAGAACATTTACAGGTTTCTTGTAACAGTAAATCATCAACAAGGACAGATTAGAGTTTTTAGAATTCATTTAAATAGATATTAATTATCATTGAAAAATATTTCTCCTAAAAAGCGCCTTGCATCAAAACGTAAAAATTATGCGAACATTTTACTTTGATGTGAATGATAAAAATCTAAAGAAAAAATTAATATTTTTTCGTTTTTTTTCAAATTATGAATCTTTAAACTCTTCCCCTAAACAAATTTGAATTTTAATATTAAGCCTTTTACACAAATTGTATTTTAACATGTGTAAGTTTGAGTACTTATACTATTATAAGTAAGCATCGGGTTTCATGCATTTGCATGTTTTTACTTTCCCATACCCATAGGTATAGGGAAGTATTGGAATCATGAAAATTTTGGAAATCGAGATTTTCACAGAAATATCCGTTTTGGGACTCTAGGAACCCAAAAAAGTGGTTTTTAAAAAATGTCTGTCTGTGTGTGGGTGTGTGTGTGGGTGTGTGTGTGGGTGTGTGTGTGTGTGGGTGGGTGACGCTCCTACAGCCGAAAGTATTGCTCCGATTTTTATGCGCTTTGGAATGCGGGGGTGTATCGAAAATTCATCGACAAAATAAGCTTTTCAAAAAAATCTGAAACCGGAAGCGGAAGTTACGCATGTTTTTTTGGTATCACTGTTTTCGTGATTAAAATTTTGAAAATTTTATCGCGGATAACGATAGAGGGTCATAAGACAAATCTGTTAGTTTTTTTCCGAACTCGTTAGGTTTAAAATCAAGGGCGCTAGGATTTTTTGAAAATTTGAGTTTAACGCCCTATTACTCAAAAACGGATGAATCGATTCAATTGATTTTTGTTTTCTGAATAGTATATGAAGGCTAACATGAGGTGATATAAAAAGTGTTTTGAAAAATATTAAGGGGCCTAAATTACAAATTTTCAAAATTTTGGAAATTTTCTAAAAATCATTTCTCAAAAACTGCCTACAGGAATTTGTTTAAACTTCATACACTGATAGACCCCGAAAAGGGCTATCGATCTGTTTTTTAAAGAATCTCATGAATTATCTGTGGCGCCCTCTACGAAGCTTTGAAGTTTGAAAATTTAAACCCCTTTAATTAATAAACAAAACAAGATAGGTAGCTGGGGTTTTCACTGGATTGTTCAGTGCATAATGGAGCATATGAATATGCAAAAAAATATTACACTCGTGGATATATGTAAGCGCACCGGCCCCCTCCCCCCTCTATTTTTGAAAAATAATTTTTTTATTCTAACGGTTGTTATATTTTTGCGTCAAAGAATCTTTTTCCGCGAAAATAAAAAAATCGATTTTGTATGCCCTAGAAAATATAATTTCCAGGTACTTAGAAAATTTCACCTCGGTGCTACAGCCGTTTTGAATAAAATAACACATAAATAGCACAGTGGCGGCTTGTCCACTTGGCGCCATCTACAGAAGCTCGGTGGTCACGTTTTGAACTACACATCTTATAACATAAAATCGTAGCTTTCTTTGTTTGCGTGTAACTATGTTTGTTCGCTATCTCCTCCGAAGATACTGGACCGATTAAGTTGTACGATGGCTTAAAAGTTTGCTAATTTTCAGACTTATTTAATTAACTTCTCTAGGCAGCAGTATAATTTAATTAACTTCTCTAGGCAGCAGAGCGGAGCGCCTATAGCTGTCTAGTATTAGCTCGGGTGCGCGCATTATTCAAACAGGAGAGTGTGGTTGTGCGGTAAGCGTGCTGGCCTATCACGCGGGAGCCCCGAGTTCGATCCCGTCGATGCATCTTTTTTTTTAATTTATATTAATGAATCTCTCTTAATTTTGCGAACCGAAACGTAGTTCGGGTGACTCACTAGTTCTTTTATATTTACCCGCAATTTACGTGAAAGTGTAAACGCTTATCACGGTGAAGACGTGAGTCATGGAGTTGAAATTTTGATATGTTGTAAAGACTGTTGAATAAAGACGATATGAACAGTTTCCAGTATGGGAAAGTCCAGGGAGGTAGTCACGTCCACTTTTTTTTTTAATAGAAAGCGTATGCTAACTTAAATTAAACTGCGTTTCATCAGAATATATATCACATACGGAAATTTAAATGTGCATATAATTGCATATTACGAGATTTCCATAAATGCATGCATATTTTTAAAATATCCAGTTTTAATGCATATTTTATACCATTTAAAAGCTTTAAACCTTCTAAAAACTACCTTTAAATTACGAATGCTAGTTGCTCGGTAATGTTTGTTAGACTAAATTAATAGCCCGCAAAATTCAGATATTGCTGGCCAACACTCAATATTTTTTTTAGAACAGATTTTAATTTTAAACTTTTAAAAGGTTCAGTAGGAAGTACAAACTGATCTTACGTATTTGTTGTGCTTTTATGAATAGCTCTTGATCTTTTTTTAAATCATATTTTGGTTAGCTTTATTTTAACTAAAATGCCCTTGAATAATGCTAATACCTAAGGCTAATACCGTTGCTGTCAATCAACGCTAATACCTATCTTTCAAGAAGGGATAAGACAGTTTGCGTACAAATAAATATTTTATACCCTGGAAATTCTAACACTTTACATCTGCACAGTTACGAGAAATAGACTTTTCCTACATTTACTTGGTTGAAGTTTGCCAAAAGCCAGCGTTAGTTTAATTTCACCTCTGTAACTGCAAACATAGGTAAGAAAAACGTTCTGTTTCCGTTGTTTTAAGAAATTATGTGCGGGAGTTCGGTACTAGGGATGATAAAGTCTTGTATTGCACATCGTACGATGATAAGGTAAACTACTCTAAACGTTTTCAAGTGACTCAACATTTAAAAACAGTTAAACATATGAAATGTACATCATGTTTTGTTAGGATAAATTAGTTTTTTGTATGTTATACAGGGTGTTATGGAAATGAGTGCAAATATTTTAACCAGTGACAGAGCTCACCAAAATGAACAACTTTTCTATTTATCGTTTTTAATTTAATCGCATATTTTTTCAATAATTTATCTTCCCTAAATTTGACGAGCCGCTTGGTCAGCAAATCTAAGTTAAAGGTGAACTACACAAGGTATATTAAAACTGCAAAGTTCTTGCACAAAAAACATACGGTCAATAACTTACCTACCTCAGTTGATAAGGAACATTGGATTTTTAGAGTAAAACTGTTTTGAATTTTAACTCAGTTTTGGAGGCGTTTTCGAAAAACTGATAAATGGAGAAGTTGTTCAGTTTAGCGAGTTCTATTACGGGTTAAAATATTTGCACTCATTTCCATAACACCCTGTATAGTAGGTATACGACCACATATCTGTGTACACAATGTGTTTAATAAATACAATTTTAAATTAACTGTTTTTTTTACTAAACTGCATATTTCCCAATAAATATTCAGTTAACTACATTGTATTTCAAATTTAAGGTGCATATATAACTGCATGTAGCCATTTTATAGTGGATA
Organism: Agriotes lineatus; assembly: GCA_940337035.1. Classification (NCBI taxonomy): domain Eukaryota; kingdom Metazoa; phylum Arthropoda; class Insecta; order Coleoptera; family Elateridae; genus Agriotes; species Agriotes lineatus. The sequence goes on along the minus strand of OW679203.1, from coordinate 11,207,889 downwards.
AGTGCATGCATATTTTGACGTTTTTAAGTACATGGAAATCCGATGTCTAATTATAAGTGACAATTTGGAAAGTACCGTGAGATCAATAGCTATTTGTGCAACAAGTGCTAAGAGTGGATGTCCATGTCTCGTGCATAAACACTTTTAGCAAGAGTTTGCACACAATTTTTTTTCTACGGCCTTAAATTTACTGTTATTAATCCATAAATGTCGATTTAACAAAGGTTTGCATTTATGATAGTTATAATTTATGTCATAGAGAAGGCCATGACGACGCAAGTGATTGTTTCTGCAGCCGGTAGCTGTCAAAGTTAGTTATCAAAGGTAGTTATAATAAGTACACATTTTATTTTATTCATTACATAACGCTTTAATTATTTAAAAAACACTACCTCGAACGAAAGAAGTAACTCGAATAACTTGATAACCTCACTCCCAGTTCAAAATTCTAAATTCAAGACCAGCTGTTTACTTCTAACACGCTGATTTATCAATAGTAATTTATTATACAAGACGATAAAGTTAAATTTTATCCACGAGTGAATCGCGACTATTTGATCACTTACATAAAAACCTGCCTTGAACAGAAATAACATACACTTTTCAAGAGGTTGCAAATAACATAAGTTACTTGAATGGACAAAGTAAAATAGTTTTTGAAATTTGAACTGCCCCAAAAACGTCAGCTAAAATGCGACCACGATTGGTTTGAATGTAAATATTTTCCTAGGGAAACATAGTAGCAAAACCAATTCGATTATATCTTCAGTAGATATGTTTATAAATACTCGAAACACAAAACTAAATGTATAAAACGTACGTTATTACTAAAAAAATAGACATAAATATAGACTATTTTTGCGACGTAAATAAAAGGTTTTCAAGTATTAATTTATTTTTCAAAATCAGGACAAAATAATTTATTCTACTTATCAATATTACAATCCTTACATATTACACTAAAACGCTTACCAGCTCAAACTTGAATATTACACCCACAAAATAGTAAGAAACAAAAACTTCACCAATTCCCGTACACACTTCCAAGCCGTGACGCGGAATGCACGCTGGTAATACTGTCATACCAGCTACACATTTACACCAAGGTTTATTGGGGTAGTTTTATAACTACAATAATTCTAGAATATATAAAATTAGACAAAGACACTGCGATGTCAATAGAATGGAAGCAAGACGTTTCAGAGCAGTATTAAGTTTCAAAACAAATATTATTGACTGTTATACATAGTGGTATAACAGTCATACCAGAGAGCGTTAAAGGGTTAAAGAGCATTTATAGCTCATTTTCGATTCAACAGATTCGAAAAATCGAGTATTGCTCAACATATTTACGAAACTGGCCATGGTATAAAAAAGGATGACCTAAAAATTGTAAAGGCGTTAACTTCAACAAAGCAACTAAATTCTTTTCAACGCTTTGCCATTTTTAAGAACCGGTGGACCTATACCTTCCTCCATCTTGTATGATTTATTGAAGTTAAATTGACCGTCTGCCATGTTAATTGGCCCTCGGGTATGCCCTCCGGGTAAGACGGTATAAATAGCTGTAAATTGCGCGGGAATCGCCAACTTCCATTCGTGATTTGGTCACGAGCATATCGTTGCCATTTTGCTGTGTAAGTTTTTAGTAGCTACTGATGATGACAGCTTGGCTGTCGAAATACGTATTTAGCAGTTGTTAAATATTTGTGTGGTGAGGGGTTCTAACGAATTGTGATATTTTCAAACCACAGGCTCCAGCAGTGTTTTATTCATTACATAATTCTTTAATTATTTAAAAAACACTTTATTTGAAACAAAAGAAGTAATCAGAATAACTTTATGACCTTACTTCCAGTTCAAAATTCAAAATTAAAGACATGTGCTAAAAATAAGCAGCTGATTTCACTTTTAACACGCTGATTTATAAAACGTCATTTTTAATGAAACAAGTTAGTGCTAAAACGCCTACTTTTAGTAGTAATCGCAGAAAAATAAATTTATAATTCGAGTCGCTTGTGATTCGTCTTATACGTTTGGCAGTACTGAAATGTATTGTCAGTCTAGATCAAATTCGAGTTTAGTAGGTTAGGCTTTATTTGTTATTTGACACAGACTGACGCAAAACTTAACCTGGAATTTTTGAATATGACATAGCATCGTAGTACTACTAACAATGCAGTAGTGAGTGGCATGGTGTTTATCTCACCAGTGGCTTATGGTTTTTATCTCACTAGTTGATAAAGGGTGATACTAGTATATAGTGATATAAGTAAGCCTTTAAAGCACGTGCGACGAGTTGAAGACATGAGTAAAGCAACTTTTGTCACTCGCGAGACTTAAAACGCTCGCTAGCTTTACGCACTTGTATCGTAAATAACTATTAAATGAAATGAAAATAGCCTTTAAACAAGAAAAAATATATTTAGAAAGTCGGCTAAACGCAATTTTATCGTCTACATTTATACTGACTTTAATTAACAATTTTGATGACATAAAATCGTTTAAACCAGATTCAGATTAATTGAATTAAAAATCATTAATTGTCGCTTTAAAGAGATTAACGATCATTTCAACTTCATAAAAATCTGGAAAACCAGATTTCTAATTACCTTAACTAATTCAGAAGTTGCTTTAAGAGGATAGCAGGCTCTTAATCCGGCTATATAAAGTTAATTTTAGTTTTTTACATTATTACTAGCGTTTAGTACAGTGGGGTTATCATGTAACAAAATTACTTTCTCGTGACTTAACTATTTATTTAAACCAACCTGTTTATAGCCTGCAATCGATCTATACCGTACTGAAAATTATTACAGCTTTTAGCTCGCTGGTCAGTTTAACCGCATAAGAAAATTAAATGGTTGCTTCTGTGGTTTCGCCCTCTTTTCGATTTAAATGTTCTCATGAACAACTTGTATTTGAGAAAAACTCAAGAAGGTGAACTGATGTGCTGTGGTCACTGGCGTCTCAAAAAACATGTCTGGAGGGAGCGTTTGTTCGGCGATGGTCTACACAACCAAACCGGTTCGCTTATTATATTACCGCACACAATTATTGTGTGCGTATTTTCCAGGTGGTCGTGAGGGATTGCACATTAGTGTACCGATAGTGAGAGTGTTCACTTCATGTAATTTTATCCAGTTCTACTATTATAAGTATTGGTGACTTTTGCCGCCTTCAAGTTGTATCCATTAATTCAAACTGTTTTTTTGCGTCGCATTTTACGCATGCAAATTGTGCGAACTTCTTATAATTGAAAGTGTGTGAGTCATATCTCGTTAATAATGGAAATGCTTTTTTGGGAACGCTTTTTTACCGGCTTTTATTTAATATTGGCAACCTGTTTTGTCATAGTTTGTTATCATAAACTCGCTTTTAAATACTGGCAGAAGCGCGGTGTGCCGACGCTGCCTCCTAGGATGTTCTACGGAAACATGCCGACGCTAATCATCAATTTACAGCATATCGGCTGCATAGTCAAGGACTTATACAGCAGAATGAAGGCACAAGGGCACAAGCAGGCCGGGTTCTACTTCTTCAGCATCCCCCAATACGTCACTGTGGACCGGCAGATCATCAAATCCGTAATGCAGCTCGACTTCCAGCACTTCACGAAACGCGGCTTGTACGTCAACGAAAAGGACGACCCTCTTAGTGCCAACATGGTCACTTTGGGTGGTGAACGATGGAGGAATCTCCGTAGTAAACTTGTCCCAGCATTCGCCCCTGGAAAGGTGAAAAAGTTTTGCGACATCATGAATGAGTGCGCTTGCCAGATGCAGCAGATGCTGGACAAACTTCATCAAACCAAGCAGCCTGTGGATGTTTTGGACGTGACCACGTGCTACACCACCGATGTGACTGGCTCATATGCATTTGGCATTCAGTGCAATAGTTTTCTCAAAGAAGACACTGATTTTATTAAATATTTACGAAGAGGCATGGGAATGTCCCTAACGCGTCTGGTTAAAACCATTTTATCTTTCATCTGTCCGAATGTTTTGCGAAGATTGGGAATGAGATTATACGATGCGAAGTCTGCCAAATTTTTTGAGGAAGTGGTGACCACAACTATGAGCTTTCGCAAAACCAACAACGTGTCGCGCCACGACTTGTTGCAATTACTAATTGAATTACAGTCTAGCAAAAATAAAGACATGCTGAGTTCCATGAGCATGCAAGAAGTGACCGCTAACGTTCACAGCTTTTTCGTTGCGGGCTACGAAACGACATCGGTGACCATGGCGTTTTGCCTCTACGAGTTATCCGTGAACCCAGAAGTGCAGCAAAGAGCGAGAGAGGAACTCAAGGCAACCCTTGCGAAGCACAACGGGAAAATCACGTATGAATCCATTGCTGACTTAACATACTTGGAACAGGTGTTGGATGGTAAGTGCAATAATCCCAGTCGTAGCAAGCTCACAACTGATATTTACAGAAACCCTCCGGAAGTATCCTCCATTTTCTGCTGTGACCAGAGAGTGCTCAAAAGAATACCAAGTCCCAGGAACAAACAGTGTTATTGAGAAGGGGATTTTAATCTTCATACCGGTCTTGGGTCTACACCACGACCCCGAGTATTTCCCTGAGCCGGAAAAATTCGACCCAGACAGATTTTCCTACGAAAACAGGCAGCTGATAAAGCCTTTTACTTACATGCCCTTTGGAGCTGGGCCCAGACAATGCCCAGGTAGGATTAATTAAAGAGCGAAGTTCTTAAAAGGCTGTAATTTAATGTTTTTTACAGGTCTGTGTTTGGCCATGTTGGAAATGAAAATTGGATTGGCCACTCTGTTGCGGCAATATGTGTTTTCCGTAGACAAAAATACTATATTTCCGATCGAAATGGATCCTCTACACTTAATTACGACGCCAAAAAGGACTATTTGGTTAAACATAGAAAAATGTGAATTATAGATACTACCAAAGTTAGATAAATACCTGAAAGTATATTTATGGACTAAAATAGGGTTACCGCGTTTACTTGGAATTCGAAGGTCCTAGTTTCAAATCCAATTTTTAGGTGGCAAGGTCGGCCACATTTGGAAAACTGGAAATGCCCTTGAACCTTACCTTGTACTTTCATGTTCGTACGTTGAATAGGCAATCCGCTTACTACGTTAGTGACGCGAACATGTTTTTTTAAATGAAAAATAACTGCGGGCTGTGATTGTATTGACAGTATTAGCAATTAATAGATTATTAAATAAATAGATATCAAAATTGCATTTAATTATTGTACCATTTAAAACTTAATTCAACATATCGATAGATTAATACATTATTTTATGTAGCATAATATTAAAAATAATTGATTTTTTCATTTCCATAAACTTTACAATTTAGATATTCTAAATTATGTACGCTTCAATTGTTTTCTTTTGATATAAAAAATGTACTCCTCGATTTGATATAAAAAGATACTTCCATATTTGTTATTATTGTTATAAAACATTATTGTAAAACGCATTAAATACTTGCTCCTTGGAAAATGACGAATAGCTGGCACGCTACTCATTATGTTTATGAAGTTTAAATGTCCATTTCTCAGAATAAATTTTTCCTGGGTATATAGCAGCAAAAGATGAATATTGATGAGCACTAACTGGTATAAAAAATACAATTTAGGACAAGGTCTTCGTTTTCATGGCAATTGATTAAATCATTTGATCCGTATATTGAAAGCGAACTTCCCACTATATGGACTAAAATAGAAAGTGGCAATCAACCAGTTGTTCGAGAGAATGAAATTTGATATAAACAGTTGCAGAAATAGTTTCGGTCGGTACATTTTTGGAATAATTTTATTATTAGTTGTAAAGTTTTGCATACTGTTGATGAAACATAATAAGATGTGTATGTTAAAAACAGTTTTCAGTGTACGTGTCTTCAAGTGAAAGTATCTAAAAGAAATCAGTTATACTGGATTTTTCGTATTACTATCTTATAAGAGGCGAGTCGTTGTCTATGAAAGATTTAATTTTGATTGTTGTGTTGATAGTAACTATATACCTACACGTATAAACCACTAATTCACTTAAATTTTAGATAAAGGTTGGCCACAGCCTATATTTTAAAAGTTGGTATAAATATCTTTACATTTTTCCAATTGAAAATGTTTTTTAATAGATGAGAGTTCGTTGACTAATTATTTTATTTTATTGTTTCTACAGGTAAAAAAAACTTATAACAGAGATTACAAATATATAAAGCAACATATATTGCGCTACTAAAAAACATAATAGTGAATTACAAACGGGAATAAATATTTAAATACACAAATATATACAGTTCGAGTACGAGAAGACACTAAAATAAAAAATCGAAAGTCCAGAAAAAACCTGAAAACCAAAAAAAAAAAACAAAAAACCAAAAAACCAGGAGAATCAGGAGCCAATAACTAAATATTTAAGAAACCAATCAATAACCGTAATATTTGTTTATGATTTTTGAAAAGAGAACGTAGGGTAAACAAAGATCTAAATTGATATCGGTTTGATGCAGCTCATTTACTAGTCGCTGCATATCAAGCATGGGAATGTGTACCGAGTAAGTGACCAAGGGTATATTAAATAGACTTGCAGATCTTGTAGCTCTAGAAGAAACATTTATGGTTAATAATGATAAAAGATATATATCCTTAATCTCAAAATTCCACAATTTATAACAAAATGGAATGAGTTGAGATTTTCTTCTGTCTTCGAGAGACATAATTTGAAATCCTTGACAAAGCATTGTTGTTCTAATTATATGATAATTTGGATACATCCTGTGTTTCTTAGAATATCGAAATCTTAAAAATCTTTTTTGCACTTTTTCAATTTTGTTAATCTTCACATCTAAACGCGGGGATCATACTACTGAAGCATAGTCAAGGTTAGGTGTAAGCAGTGTAAAGTAGAAGGTCTTCAGTGTGCGTTCATTGGAAAATGGTGATGATTGCCTAATAATAAATCCTAGGATTTTGTATGCCGACGCAACTACTGCGTCCACGTGATCTTTAAATTTCAGCCGGTTGTCATAAGTCACTCCAAGATCCTTAGTTTTAGAAATTCGTTTTAAAAACTCATCATTCATTTTGTAGTCAAACCCGAGTGGCTGAGTAGAACGAGTGAATGACATTATAGAGCATTTACGAATGTTAAGCAGCAGTTTGTTTTCAATACTCCAGTTATAGTTTTGTCTATAATCTTGTTGCAGTAACATTCTTTACATTTTTATAAATTTTTAAATCAGAGCTTAAGTTTTCTCAAAAGTATATCGTGATCAACTTTATCAAACGTTTTTTTGAAATCCGTATATACACAGTCTACTTGATACCTTTGTTCCAAACTTTGATTTACTGATTATGATTGATGGTGTTCTCAAAGATATATTTTATGTAGGCTTGCCTGTGATTAATAACCTCAACTTCAAAATATAATCCTTGTGTTCAACAAGTATCTGATTTAGAGCATGCCGCTAATATCCAAAATTGTATAGTTGATAGAATTATACTATTCTTCCTAACATGGAATTTCGGCTTAGACCGCGTAGTATTTGTATATAAACACCCAGCAGTTTTTGGCTTAATGTGCCTTGCATCTTGTGAAGTCGAGTAAAAACCCGCGCGATGGTTATGCTCTTTGGTGACTCGTGTTGTTTGAGATTTGGCCGTTTTGCTGTTTGTGCATCCATATTCACTAACGTTTCGCAAGACTTTGCAGCTTGCATCATCAGAGTGCTGCTTGCTGTGAAAAGAAGAAAGGAGTCCAATAAAATACACAACTACAGGTGGTCCTAGCGCGTCTAATTACTGATCCCAGGTGACGATTTTGGGCACGTGGAAAGCTTGTGGTTGCAATTACAAAAAAATCGGCACAAGGCGTAGGAAAAACTTTCTCTCGTGAGCTCGGGGCATCAAAGCCACGAAAACGTGAAGGCTTGCATTTCACCAATACGCAAAACTAACCAAAAGCCTTATAAAACATGCCCGAAGCTCTTGAATTGCTAGACCACCATACTGCTTGTTTTAAAGCTGCGAGCGGAAAGAACGGGTCGAAGACCGCAATCGGCATTTCCAAGACAAAAGCGCATCGAGGTTATAGCAGCCAAGTGCAAACCATTCGCGCGACGCGTGCTAAAATACCATTCGAATTCGAATTTAAAAGGCGACGTAATCTAAACGTAACAACGGTTGCAAGAAATGTTTTTGCGAGATATCAGTATTTATCAGTTGTTATAAGTTATTGTAGTCAATTTTTATTTATTTATTTTTGTGTCTACTATTTTGATTGCAACATATCACGTAAATTATTTCATGTGCAAAACATGTTTTAGTGTAGAGTTTTTAGTTCTGTTGCGGGTCCTTTATTGTTTTAAAATTTGAACATCCTGTTCTATCGGAATTTGAGTTTTCAAAAAATTCTGAGGGTTACGTTCTGAGTGGAGGGTCACGCCGTGAACGTGAGTGTTTAAAGTAAATGTGAAACGTGCGTGACGTGAGTGAATACCTTTAACGCAGAAGATACAGCATATTGATGGTACTGCCAGGTAACAGAAGGCCAGTGAAGTCGTCACTCCCCAAATAATAACCTAAGTTACTACCTCTTGCGGGGTATTATTATTATTATTATTATTTGACGAGTAAATAATATACCTATCAATTTAAAAGAACACAGTGTTTTTATTTACATTACAAATAACTCCTAAATAGTTGATCCTATAAAAAGTTATTACATTTATACTCTATAAAACTTTTTTGGTTCTACAATGTTATTTTAATTAATTTTCTAACTAGGACTGTTTAATAATTGTAAAAGAAGTTAAAGTAGAATCGCATATTGGAAATAGGGCCGCTATAAGCTACCCCAGATTTTAAGGTATCATCAGCAAATGAAGATTATGGATCCAAAAGTTCGTAGACGTCACAAAAGTCTAATCCATGGGACAGTTCACACAATTAGAGGACATAGAAACTTTATTTTTGATTTTTTGGAATACAGGGTTATATTGTTTTCTATGCAATTTTATGCTTTAACGTTATGCAATTATTTCTCGTCGCGGTACCTAAAAAAACTACTGTTTTTAATAGTTATTTAAGATACAAGTGTAAAAAGTCCTGCTTTATTGCACGAACTGATTTACAACATGAGCGAGGTACGAGCGAGTTTTTCAAAAGCTGTGAGTACAATGAAGAGACTTTTTACAAGTGTACAGGCATAAATAAAGCCGGTTGTTACATGCTAAAAGTCTATTGTACTAATGTTAGTAGTTTACGGTATATATAGTCGTGAATAAACGATCAAGTGGAAAAAACGCGGTAAAAGCTTATAAAAATTGGTTTCAGAGTTGCAAAGGTTGTTAAAAAAAGAGGGTAGAAAGTTTCCTTTTGAGTATTTGTTGCCGAATGAAGTCTTTGGTGCGATCTGCTGCTGTGATTGGTTGTCTCAGCTGTTGTTGGATTTCGTTGAAGTCTCTCATTAGGGAACAATTTTTCTTTTGTTAGTTGTTTGTTTTATTGTTGAGAAAATTTAGAGTGTGTAGGTGTTGTTTAGGTGTGATCCTTTAGATTTTGTCTATTTTTGGGATTGGGTTTGTGGTTTGCTCGTGAGAGGGGTTTCTTTTGCGATTGTGGTTTCGCAGTACCTTAAGCTGTGTGGAGGTGTGCTTTCGCCTCGGGTGTATTGAAAGTTGTCAGGGGGTACGCTGTGAAGATTTGGTTGGTTTTGGGGAGTTTCTGTGCTTGGGGGTTTGCGGAGATAGATTGTTACGAGGTGGCTCATCGGGGCAGCATTGCCATCTAACCGCGACGAGTGACCTCGATCCCTGTCTTTGGGTTGCCCTAGCTATGGAGTGCCTCCGCGCCACCATGGTCTTCACAGTGTAGTTGCTCTCTCGTGGTATGGGTTCTGGGTTGTTAAAGGTTGAATGTTAAGGACGTATTATCACAGACGGTTTCCTTATTATCTGGTGTATCTCTATGTATCCTTATTGGATAAAAATACTCTTTATTTAAAAATTTCGTTGAAATTTTTTCTTTCTGGTAAGGGGGGAGTTTGTTACGTACTAAATGCCTATTGTACTAATGTTAGTAGCTGTCAGACTGACAGTTGGGGAGAGGATTGACCTGCGGAGCGGTGGTTTGCAGGTTTATTAAGTTTCTCAGGGGCCGGTCGTCGATGCCACAAGTGTAACAACGTAACAGATAAGTAACGTAACGATAATCGGATGATATTTCGCATATAGCCAGAAATAAGAACAGTGTATACCCATTAGTAATATTGATATAAGTTAAGTGGGGTACCCCGTTCGATTCCTTGGCTTAGATAAATAATTGTCCCTATCAATGCATATAACATAAAATTTTGACCAAAACGAATTGTGTTAATAAATTTAGTTAAAGTATTGCTATTTGCATTTAAACTTTGAAGGTTCAAGGATTGTATTGTGAATATACAGTGAAGTTTCTAAGTTTATTTACCTATATCAGTGTGCTTAAGATTAAACTCATTGGCGCTCAAATTTAAACATCTCATTAATAAAGAATGCACGACGTCTTCACTGTAGCTAAAGACGGGCTTCAAGTACACTTTCATAGCGATCAATTTTTGAAAGTTAAAATATAGGAAGCTGACCTAAAGGTAAGTGAAAATCTAACACGGTTTTATTCGTTAAACCAGTGAAATCTGGGGTCAGCTCGCCCCTTCGAATCAGGTGCGGCGCTCGAATGGTGTTCGTGTCCACGGCGACCGCTACGGCGCCTACGTAGGGCACGAGAAGAACCAACCTGGAAGTTTCTTTCCTTCCTGCTTTGACATCCTTATCTCGCTGTCGCGATGCAGATTGCGCTGAAAGACACCAGCAACGGCCGTACGACTTTAGTGGCCGAGAGCCGGAACTGCGTTTACGATTTCCTCCAAAACTGAGCTAAGAGGTCCTGCGAGCCAGGTGGTTTGCTAAGCCGCCCTTTTAATGTGTGCAATCTATAGCATTGCTGTATTTTGTTGTAAGTCTGTAAGTATGTTGTAGCCTGTAATTAGGTAATGTCGAGCGATCCTGCAATTCTAACTGATGTAATGTATTGTGATAATTATGTATTACCTATATCGTGATATTTACTCGAAATTATATGATATTTATGCCAGTATACAGGGTGAGTTTAGTTACGGCTAATTGCTTTGTTTTGGAGCTATCTTTCAGGAAGTATAATATAGTGTTTGGTATTGAGTTTACAAATTCTCGTTAAAACACCGGAGTGCATTCGCCGTTATTTCAAAATTTGTTGGCGCTTTGGGCATTTGTTTAATTATTGTTCTACCGTTTTATTTTTAAGAACTACACGCCTCCAATCGCTGAGCTGGCGGCCGGCTTCTGCACCTAGGTGTATCTAATTTTGTTTCTTTGGAAGATGGCCCAGTTATTTCAGTAATAATGAGCTAACACCGTCTTCAAAGACATTACTATAGAAGACATTCAAAATCGACGAGTCTTACCTATAGCTGAACGTGCTTTGTTGGAACATCAACCAACAACCACCAAGGCTGAGCAAATAGGGCTACGTATAAAATGGACTCATCAAATGAATAAAGACATTATACGGCGCCATATACGATACACTAAAACTGAAACTGACATGATATCATTCCGTGCATAAATGCAATTACAATTAATAGAAATATACCCAGAACTATCAAGCAGATTGAGTGAACAGAAATTCTCAGATAGAAAAAGAGCTATAAAAACACGGAAAATGCTTACAAAAAAGGAAATAACTTTATTATAATAAATAAATTAATTAAAATATCTTTCATTATCTAACTGTATTCCCATCGCTGCACTCGTTTTTCAACGCCCTGTAATCTAGAAGACAAATTGAGCTCGCTCGGGAACGAAGTTTCCGGGTACGAGATGTGGAGAGACGAAATTTCCCGGGAACGAAATGTGGGGTGCGAAATGTGGGGAACGAACTTTCCGCATCCCGGCTTATATAGACTATGAAAAGGCATTTAGTTCTCTACCCCACTCATGCCTCTTAAAAAGGGTCCCGAGTGGTGTAGCTTGAACAAGCTTCCACGTTCGATCAGCAGAGTTAAGCAACGCTGTCTCTGGTCAGAACTTGGATGGGAGTTCCACGGCTGCATCTCTCGGCGCCTCGTGGTACGGCTATCACGGAAAAAGTTGGTCCCGGCGGTCGTACATCATCATGACAGTCGTTAGTGGGGTTGGAAGTCCTCATAACTGCACAGCGACGCCTGTAATTGGCCTAACGGCTGTTGGCTGAGTGCAAATTAAATAAATAAATAAATAAAATACTAGAAATGTACAAAGTGGACGCCATGATAATAGAGTTTATAAAAATCGCTATGGAGTAATGGTCTATCATCTTGCATTTATCTGATTATACACAATTTCTCTAATCACCGACTATAAACATAAAGAGAAGGATCTTTCAAGAAGATTCACTGAGTGCACTGTGGTTTTGTATGAGTTTTAATCCCTTAATTCACATTTTAAACAACATTAAGAAAGGCTATAAATTAAAATCTACTTCACAAAGAAGAAATAAAGTAAAGGTAAACTATTTCCTGTATATGGACGATCTTATGCTTTATGCGAACTCTCCCGAACAGCTAAACCGATTACTAGCAACTTTTCGTAAAGTAGTGGATAAATTCGTACAAAACATTCAATTTGCGCATTTTTTTAAATTAAATCTATACATACAGGGTGACCCGCGTAGGAGGTATGACGTCATGGATGTTTTTTTTTAAATAGCAACCCTCTTTTTTATGACGGAATTTAAAAGAACGCATTTTTTTACTTACTAAGGTAATTTTTGCGTATAGGTCACCTGACCAAAAATTAAGAAAAAAATTAAATTTGCAAAATACTAAATTTTATTTTAAGAAGTATGACAGCAGTCATTAAAAAACATGTCAGTCTTCTTAGTTACTGTCAGGCAGACAACCGTGCACAATTTGTACATTTAATTTAGTTGTTTTTGAAATTATCATTGTAATTAAATTTATTATTTTGCAATTTTAAAATTGTTTTCTTAATTTTTGATCATTTGACCTATACTCAAAAATCAGCTTAACGTAAGTAAAAAGATGCTTTCTTTCAAATTCCGTAATAAAAGAGGGGGTTGCTATTAAAAAAAAACATCGAAGGCGTCATACCTCTTACACGGGTCACCCTGTATGTAGAGATTTCAGTTGAAAAACATGCGCAAATAAAATAAAAATTGACGTGTCCGACCGTTTTTTCCAAAAGTTACTCCTTAAGTTTGTAACGAATTTATCCACTACTTTACGGAAGCACTGTATATAGATTTCAATAAACACACTTGGATGAAGACCGTAATTATAATTAACATCGTAATGGAATGCAGCGAGATTTAAATCGAGCGGTTTCCAGTCTTGCTCCCGTTGCTCGTCTGTTTCTGAAGCTCGTGATGCCCTTTTCTTTCGTGCTTGATGTGTAAATTGACCAATCGCTTGTCGTTTGGTTGGCATAATTGATTTGACAGCGAAAGTAATGCTTTGTGACGACTATTACAAATTCACTTCGAAAAAGTAAAGAAAATGCGTGTGATATCTATTATCTATTGATGACTGGCAATTGGAATTTCACAATCAACACCACTTGTTATGTCACACACGAACTAAAATGTGGCTGTTTGTATTTGATTCAATTCAATTCTGCACTCATAAACCGAAAACAATGGTTGTACTAATTCATAAACCTTCGCAGGCGTGCACACAACTCACCTAAGTTTCATCGCAATCGGATGAATGGTATAGAAACGCGTATGCGTATGTGATTTTTGTTTGTCCCGTATGGGACAAACAAAAATCACATTCATTTTTATATACAGGGTGTATACAAATTGGCGCAAAAGCTGCAGGTAGCGATATTCCTTGTACAATTTTGAGTCGAAAAGCTTAATGCTAAAATGTTGGATTGGTCTTCATAAGCCCTCACGAGCGGTAGATAAAAAAATATGATTTTTTCAGGTAAAGTACCTTTTTTGTTATAAATATGTCAAAATGTCATGGAGAAAATTTATTCAAAATGTAAAATTGTGGCCCCATGCAAAATTTCTGAAATATCGGTTTACTTATATGAAACCGTGTTAGGTATCACAAAAGTACTCCATTTAGTGCACACGGTTTCCTATAAGTAGACCGATATTTCTGAAATTTTGCATGGGGTCATAATTTTAAATTTTTAATAACTTTCCTTCATGATATTTTGACATATTTGGAACAAAAAAGGTACTTTACCTGAAAAAATAAAGTTTTTTATCTACCGATCGTGAGGGCGTATGAAGACCAATCCAACATTTTAGTATTAAGGTTTTCGACTTAAAATTGTAAAACGAATATCGCCACCTGGAGCTTTTGCACCAATTTGTATACACCCTGTATACCGGGTTGTTGATCATACCTCTGAACATAGACAACTTACATGGCTTATCACGCTTATTTATATTCCTGTTCACCATTTTTATGGAAAAAAATTGTTGTGGTACTACATTAAAGAGAATAATTTTCCGCGTCGTTTAGTATTAAAAACTTATTGGATATTGTTAATTGTGCATAAAAATATTAATTTTATAGTTTAGATATTCTCAAATGAGTGGCCGCGCTTCCCAGGTATGAGTAGCCCTGCTTGTCAAAAAAACAAAATTTGTTTGTTGACAACCCAGATAATTGTGTCACTTAAAATGGATGCCAACTACGATTGCTATTTAAAAAAATGTAACCTAATGGTATAACTCAAAAACTATGAAAGCTAGAAGTAAACTAATAAGTGTAAGATAAACACCGTAACAATAGCTAAAACTTTTCTTATTTTTTTTTCTATTTTCAATAATAACGGCGCTAGACCGATTTTAAGAATTTAAGTAATTTTAATATTTTGCTTGTATCTAGTAGGCCTTGGATTTTTTCAAAGAAACAAAAGCGCATCTCGAATAAGCTCATAAAACTGCAATCTTTCTCCATTTAACCAACCTTCTATCTTTCACAGTTTCCGAGATCCCTATAGTGATAATGAAAAAAAACTCACCCTGTATAGTTTGTCAGAGATTTGTATTATTGTAAGCAGAACAACAAAGATTTACTAATTAGCAAATTAGAGTGAAATGGTGTGTCATACGCGTACCAAGAAAAATAACTGAAAATAATTAATTGAGTTCCATACTAATAATGATAATAATAATAATACTCTTTATTTGTCATTAACCAATTGTCTAGGATGCATGAAATATAAAGGTGACTATAGTGTTTGTCTACGCATTCGAATTTATAAAATTATAACTGTAAAAACAATTCTCCACAAGGAGAACTTTCAATTTTTGTTTGAACTTATGAATTATATTTTCATGTTTAATTTCTTCTGGTAGAGAATTGTATGCCTTTATTGCTCTATTATATGGACCTGTTTTGAAAAGACTGGTTCTATGTTTTGGCACCCGTAGATTATGTCTGCTTCTAGTAGTCATACTGTCATACACATCACTGTTGCAGACAAATTCTTCAGCATGCGTTTTGTCATACATTATTAGTTTATATTGTAATGGTATTAAGTCCACGACTTAGCTCTAACTGCAGTGCAGGACAATCAACATTCAAATAAGCACAAAGTTGAGATATTTTATATAACTGCAATGGTAAACAAAAGTAACATAGTAAATGCATTGATAATGAGATACGAGAACCGATCATTAGTAGAGAAAGGCACGCTAAGACAAGGCATGTTCAAAGGGTTTTGGAATTGGCTCGTGAATTAATAATTTAAAATGAAAGGTTTGTGCACATGCAAAGCCAAACCGCATAAAATTTGTTTAACACAAATGGTTTGTTGGCTGCAATTTGAACACAGCGTAAGTTTGTTAAGTCAAAGCATAAGATGGCGAAAATTTTTAGCATAGCAGACAGGTAATTCAGTTCGAAGCATAATAGAAAGAAATTGCAAGAGAGCAATGGCTAAATAATGGAATTAGTGGCAAGAGACATGAAAGTGAGGAACTCAAGAATTAGTGCATTTATAAAAACAAAGTGAAAACAGAGCAGACCCGTAATTAAAATAACGTTTGTGAGTGCAACTCAAAAAAACTTTTTTAAATTATAAGATTAAAAGACAATAACTTAGTTTTAAGAAATGTTAATTTTAAATTTAGATATCAAACTTTATTCTGTTTGTAAGTTTTTGTATCAAAACTAATTTCCTTAAACAAAAGACAATTCAAATAACTTAGCAACCAGATTCGAATTTGTTTAGGAAACAGGGAGAACAATGGAAATTAATTAGATTGATGTTTGTATGAAATTTGCTCCACGTTAAATACAAATTTTTAATATTAAATGGGAATTTTAGCAATTGAAAAGTGTTGAGTTTTATTCCTAAAGTGCCCAAGTTTGTGTACCAGTGTTTGTGAGGCTTTACATCACAAATAAATAGAAAAATTCTCCATCCGATATTCGAGGGTGTTTCGGCAGCGAGCACATCATAATTTCAAGGCCCATCTATCAGCTAAGAATTCATCAGGAAACATAGGACAACAGCCCAGGGCACAGTACGAGCCTACAGGAACGTCCAGACCACCTTTTGCAGGGACGAGGGCTTTCCCAGAGGCTGAAATATTAACAGCGTCACCTTGCAGCAGTTTCGACCAGCATTGACCAAAGTTTCCAGGTAAAAATTCATTGGTAATCTAAGTGTCAACGTTCCGGAAACGCATCAGAATCCAACATCCAACCTTTCCGAGGACGGCCAGCGTATTTTCCAGGGCCCATTTGCTACGTTTTGCTTAGAATTAGCGTGGCTTGGGTAAATTCTGTAGATTTGACGAGAGGGACGTGGCCGAAAAATAAACCCCAGAAGTGGCGTGATTTCAAGAACGACGAAATCCCGGTTCTTCCTACGTCATCCTAAAACAAAAGCTAGCTGAATTGCAAGCGGGGAAAATTCAAATGACTTACCTAATGCATTTTTCAAGATATCTCCTCGAGTTTTAAGATAGTCAGATGCAAACTCTTGCACCGCCATAATTATTTGTGTCAGCTATCAGTTGAACAATTTTTTGATCTACCGAACCGCACATTTGAACTAACTTTGTATTGAGACAGATAATTTCAGATCAAACTTGAACGTAAAGCACACTTCTGAACCCACCTGAGCGAGTTTCATGTTTTATCGATGAGCTAGTCCATTAAATTTTGCAGTTGAATAAAATATTAAAAGGGCATGCAAGCATTTATTTTGTAGAAATATTACATCTCATTTTAAACAGCCAGTTAGAACCCTATTCACTGCATATTATTAGCACCGCAACGTTGAGCTTACACAGAGCTATTCACTGCAATATATGTATATAAAGAGAAGGCAAGGTTATTACCTGAAAATCTTTAAAATGTTGCTTGCAGGAAGTAATCCGCGATAATTTAAAAATTGTTCGAATTATTCGTTTCTTCAATCTGAATAATTTGTCGGCATATGCAGTAGAGTACCAAAACGTAACTCCATATGATAACACAGAGTGTATATAGGCAAAATAAAACATTCTTAAGTTCTGTGACGACAACTCGTCCCTTACGCAACGTATTATATAACAGGCATAGTTAATTTTTTTACAGACTATGTCTATGTGGCGTATAAAA
>OW679203.1:11051265-11190138 GCA_940337035.1 Agriotes lineatus | reverse complement strand
CCTTTTTTAGTACAGGGTCTTATTGGAACATTTTAAATTGATTTCGCTTTTGAGTAAAAATTCTTACTTACAAAAATTACTGTTAGTGTCTTTGTAAGTCAAACATACACTCACATCTCAATTACTGATTTTAGTAAAGACTACGAACATCATTTTTTTCAGATTTGCAGTCTATAAGTATCTTCAGAGAAGTTAAGCTAATAATATTATTTATTACTGGTGGTATAAAGATTAAGGATTCGCAAAGTGTTTCATGTGTCATCTACATTACCCTGTATCAAGTTAACAACTTTTATGGTCTCTAGTCGAGACGCTTAGCCTTAGAGAGTGTACTCAGAAGCGACTTGAAATTTGCGGCAATGGACAGAACCATGAACAATCAATGTTTCATTTTTGAAGTTGCTACTTTTTAGATGTAAGGGATTGTTTGCATATGCAAGCATATCAATTGTTAGGTTAAGCATCGACTTGCAGTTTTGCAGCAAAGTGGATAGTGTAGAAACGTAATTCACATTTTTTTACAGGGCTCCGAAACTCTTTGGACAAAGTCTAATTTGGTGTTGCGTGAGTTAGACTAAAACTAATCAAAGATTGAACTAGATATTTACCTATCTGAATGCTTGCCAAATCATACAATAGGATAAAAACTGCACTGGAAACAGTGTAATCGCTGTGGAAATAATGTGATTGGTTGCATGATGGAAACACCTTAGATGTTCTCAACGGGGGTTATTTATTCCTGGTTGTTATATGTATTAAGAAATGTAAGAGAAAAGAAAGAGGGCAAGTAACTAGAAAGAGTCAGGGTGCACAGCAGTTGAATATTTTGTTTTCCAGAATTAGGTAATTGTTACTATGACGACCTGCGGGCATCATATCGTGATCTCACAATCGTAATTACTTTTTACCTGTAAATGCGTAGTCATCACGGAACTTTAACGCTTGTCAGGAATATACCTATCTAGGAACCAAAATGAGTCGTTCGCTAAAAACAGAAAAGAAATTGAAGACAGAAAGATAAAAGAAAAGCAAGTAATCGGTGCATTGAATTCAATTTTATGGAACAGGCACATTCCAAAAATTAGAAAAAATATAAGTCCATCTGCAGAAGCGTGACACAATACGGATGCGAAGTATGGCATACAAATTCAAAGCTACGGGCCATTGAAATAGACTTCTGGCGAAGATCAACGGGTGTATCTCGTTTGGAGAGAGTTCGAAATGAAAGAATAAGAGGGCATCGACACAACAATTATTGAGGACATACAACAAAAACAACTAGTTTGGCATGGTCATGTAGAAAGTATGGGTGACGAATTAATCCCTAAACAAAATTCCAGTGGACCCCTCTAAAACAGCGAAAGAGAGAACGACCAACCTGGATGAGCAGTTTTTAAAAAGCGATGTCTGCTAGAAATTTGGTAGCAGGAGACTGGTTGGATCGGAAAGGATGGAAATTGAAAATCGTATATAAAGTTAAATATTTTAATTTTTTAGCAAACAGCGAAATGTTAGAAAACGATGTTTCAAATTAATATTAATTGATGCATAAAAGTGCTACTAGCATAGCACTCGATGTGAAAAGATTATAACATTAATTTAAAAGTCCGTGTTCATAAAAAAATACAACAATTTAATATTTCATAGCTAGGTCAAAGGGTTAAATTTTCATAATTATTTTGAATACACAATAATGCAGATATAGTTTCAAATTAATCCATTAAACGAGCATTGGATTAGACTAAATTATGAGTGGACATAATGCAGACAGAGTATGTTGCGGAAACAACTGTCAAGTGCAACACGTGCGTGAACGATTCGGTCCGGAGTGTTTGCGTCAACCCCACAGCGACACAGCAAGCTGGAGAAGTTATCTGCAGGTGGTACAGCACGTACTCCAAGCGCTGCTGGAGGCATGACACCTGGACGGCTCGAGGAACAGTTTCCAAAACAGGTCCAAACAATGGTGAAATTTTCTTGAAAACAATAGCTACGTGTAAAAGCCAGAAAATACCAACAAAGCCAACCGTACCTGGATGACACCTCTGGGTCAAACTGGAACATCAACGCCGGTAACTAACAAGGCCTAGATACAGCACAGGATTACCAAGTGAATTGCTCGTTAGCAATTCTCCAACAAATGAAGGAGTGTTAAGGACGCAGATTAATTAGGGCGACCTGTATATAATTTTTTTTTTCAACATTAGTTGTAAAATACGAAAGCACTCTTCTTTTAATAAACGTATAAGCGCTTATGGCGATTAATTTATTACATGCCTTGACATATTCTCCTGAGTACGTATTACACTTTAAAAAAAAGATATTTGACAGGAAAATGCATTTAAATATTGCTGTGACTGTATAGAAGAATTTAAATAATGTAGAAGTTGCTGATGGACTCCTAATCTACAACTCTCTACGTTGTGCGAACATTTGAACAGCACTGTTTAGAGCCGTAGAAACGCTGTAGAAAAAAATAAAAATCGTAAATTCGCCTTGCCTGCGCGGCGCCGGGCATTACAAAGCAGCTTAAGTCCGTCGAGCTTGTTAGGTTATTTGTAGTCGTCGTAATTGTTGTAATGCTCTATACCGACAATATAAAAAATGGACTAGTTAACGCAGTACTTTCAAATTATACAATTATTTTTAAAAGCCTTTAACATTCTCAAGTTAGGTAGAGTGTTTTGTTTATAATTTATTAATATCGCTACTCCGCCTTGGTCACTGAGAGAAAAAATAAAGGATTGGAAATATATATGTATAATAAAGATCATCGATCCCCTGAAAACGCCTTGGAGTCGTTAGTTGAAATGTGATGAATTCTCTGTAATAAAGGAATATTATGATTGTCAGCCTGCAATCTGCTGTAGAGGTGAATCGCCAGCAGATCGCCATAGTAAGAAGTAAGTAATTTTGGAAACCAAGATATGTAACTGTTATTTTTGTTCTCTTGCATTTACTAGTTTAGCAACTAGAAGTAATGAACCCCTCTCCAGAACATCTACGGTGTTTCTACCATGCAACCAATCACAGTGTTTCCACCGTGTATGTGCCCAATCACAATGTTTCCAACGTGTTCACAGTGTTTCCACTGCAGTTTCAACCGTATTGTATGATTTGGCAAGCAATCAGAGTAACAAATATCTACTCTAATTTCTGTATAGTTTTCGCATGTGTGACGAATCTCCAAATTAGACTATGCCCACATCATTTGAGTCCCCTGTAAAAAGCTGTGCATTATGTGCAACTTCTACATTAATTATAGTCTTCTAAACCGCCACAGCAACATTTAAATATATTTTCATGGCAAATATATTTTTTGTAAGTGCAATACATACACAAGGGGGCACGTTTAGAAAAAGCTTTGGACATTTTTGATGTTATTTTTATTCTATAGTAATCTTAATAAATTCGAGGAATGCAGTAAGTTCCAAATGAAAAGTTTTATTTCTTAATTAAAGCATATTAAAAAAAATCGTAAGAAATACATGTCATTCTTCTTCTAGGATGTTGTTACACCTCTTCCCGACCTGTAGGACTTGAGATCCCTGGTTTCTGATGTTGGAATAGAAATTTCCAGGTTGTCGGAGCCGAACCCTCGCCGATCTTGGCTTGCACAATTTTATAAACTTTTTCGGTAGAGAAACTTTTAATAACACTTCCAATGATGACCGGTGACTTGTAGAATAACTTTGTACACTTTTTAGACTTTGAAAATAACTATTTTATTATACCTGCATCAGAATCGCCGTTTAAAGCACGCCTGAGCATGCAAAAACAGGCGATTAAAGCTCGCCGAGCTTTAAAGGTTGTCCAGGAAACGACTGAATGCAACAACGGACGTGGACGCGACAAAAACGTAAACAATTCTCGTAACTATAGTAGCAATATTATTATGCCCCCTCGATTTATCACGACAAAAATTATTACTAAGTTTTTACTTCGTAATTAATTTCCAGTATTATAGGTATAATAAAAAATAGCGTAAAGTATTCGTGGATAACTGGTCTTTAAAACACTTGCTCTATTTCGAGCACTCCGGATACGCCGTCGTGCTCGAAAACTCGCGCGTGTTTTAAAGACCTTGTTATCCACTCATACTTTAATATACTATTATTATATAAAACATGTAAAATTAAAAGCATCATTTGCCCACAAGTTGATATTACAGGAATTATTTTTCCATATTTAACAAAAGAGCATCGCGTAGCTTAGTAATTGCGATCTAATATTGTTCAAAGGAAATAAGTTTTGGTTACAATTTCATATAAAAGAATAAAATTTGTTTAACATGTTTGTTGCTTAAAACTAGAAATTATCTTTATTTCTTATACATAAAAATTGTGATTTCTTGTCACATAAAATGTTATTTATTACTGCTCTGCTATGAACATTTAGTATTAAATTGCACTGGCACTTGAGTTCAATTTTAACCACGTCACTAGTTATTCTTCATTTCAGTTGCCCTCGTTCTGCATTGCTCTTTGCAAATTCTATCTTATCTTGCTTTGATTTTCATCTACCTTTCAACCCTTACGTTTACTAATAACTCCACGCTCATATTCATTATGCACATGACCAACCTTTTGCATTATTTACTGACATTTGGTTCGGCTTCAAATATGCGCAAACCTATCATATTACTTGTATTATATTAGCCATCTTAAATCTTTCTTTTACTCAAACTTCAAATTCAATCATTCTGAAACTTAATAACTTCAACTACTGTCTAGATTGCAATTAAATAAAATATTTCAATTCTGTGCTTTAATTGCATTTGTTCGATATTTTTCTATGCATATCGAATTAAATTGCGAGCAATAAACTATCTCAATTTATAAAGTGTCAAAGATAAAATAAAAGAACACAAAATAAATTGGAGTAATCATGTCAACAGAATGTCGAGAGATGGAATCCCACTAGCTGCTATGAAATACATACCAAAGGGGCGAAGAAATGATGATGGCCACGAAGGCAGTGGGCATCGGAACAGATAGCCTAATCCACGAAGTGTAGAAGAAGAAGAAGAATTCGATTTTAGGAAATTCTATTAAAGAACAGATTTCTTTGTGTATTTTAGTATTGAATGGCACCACGATTTCTGTGTACCATGCAGTTCACTCGTAAATCAAGGTACACTTTAATACAAGTATTTAAATACGTTGCAGATGAAATATCGAAATAAACAGTTTCAAAACTTCCGCAGACGAAAAGCGTTCTTCAAAAAACAACACCTGTAGGACACTATGTTTATCAACCAGCTGGATAATAAGAAAGCCGTTTTGGACCGACACATTTTTCTTTCTGCAAGTTTCTTCTAAATTTTGTCTGTAAATACTTTGGTTACTATTATCTGTTATTTCAGTGTTATGCTGGTTAATAACCCATTCTCTAATGTATATAAGAATATCCTTTTGTGACCCTTCAATAACCATTTTGAATCAAGGTAAGTTAATTTGCGAAATAATATAAATATCGAGACTTCTAACAATTAAAAAAGCGAAAAGAACAGTTTCCGTTGAATTCTGAAACTACATCTGCTATGCCAATCTAATTTCCTAGATTTACTAGTCTAATAGATCCGATTTTAAGTATAAACACTACATACTAGTGATGAATACTTGCATTCACAGATTCATCGTATTTTAGTACATGACAATGCAAAACGAAATAGTGAAAGCTATCTATGATCTACACTACTTGAGAATACGCTTCATAACAGTTGTATGATAACTGATGAACTTCCTGTCAAGAGCACAATTCTTAAAAACATCTTGATAGCATCTAGACTTTATTGGTATATAAGGAATAATGTTCCAGTGTGCTCTTCAGTCAATTATCATGTTTCGTTTTGTACTTCTCTCGGCTTTGTTTGCCATCTCCCATGGTAAGATAATTTTGATAAGCATTATACATGTCAGTGACGCCATATGACAAAATTCATTCATAAAACCTGTGTTACACATTTACCCAATTTCGCTTTAACTAAGACGTCGCTGTGATAAGTCATTCTCAAACAGAAGTCGGCAATAATAATAAAAAATATTAAAACTTCTTGTTCATACTTAACTACATTTACTAATTTTTTCAGGATATGTGCCTCATTTTCCACGACATTCATTTGACCTGGAAGAAAGAATAGTGGGAGGAAGGGATGCTACCATAGAATAATTTCCTTATCAACTATCTTTCGAATTTAATGGTAGGCATAACTGTGGAGCTTCTCTTATCAAACCGAACGTTGCTGTTACAGCTGCTCATTGTACGGAAAATCTACAGTAAGTTACCTTATTTTAACATAATGTTAGCAATGTGTAATCCATTGTGTTGTTGTAGTGAATACATCGAATACATGTCTATCCGTACTGGAAGTAGCCTACGTGAAACTGGGGGACAAGTAGCACGTGTAGTTAGCATCTGCGATCATCCTAAGTACAACTTTCCTGATTACGATGTATCGGTTCTACTACTGGACCGATCGTTCACTCTTGGTGCAGGAACACAGCTAATCTCTCTTCAGTCAATTAATTCGGAAATTTCTTCCGGAACTCTAGCTACTGTCACTGGTTGGGGTGCATTATCTTCCGGAGGTGGATCTCCGAAAGTACTACAAGCAGTGGAAGTGCCCAAGGTCAGCGACATTAGTTGCGCTGCAAAATATCCAAGAAATGACATAACTTTACGGATGATTTGCTTTGGGTACGATCAGGGTGGCAAGGACTCGTGTCAAGGCGATTCCGGTGGTCCTTTGGCCGTTGATGGAAAATTAGTGGGTGTGGTCTCGTGGGGAGCAGGATGTGCTTTCCCTAATAATCCTGGAGTATATGCTAAAGTATCTGACCCAGAAATACACAATCACATCAACAGCTGTATAGCAGACTTTTTATAGAGGCGAAAATGTGGAAACTCTATTGGTCCTCCTTATTGTGTCGATTTTACGTAACTAATAAATATGAATAAAACCAAAAGTATATTCTTAAGATTTTGATTGATTCTATTAATGTGACTGTGTTTATTAGCATCTTAACAAGTCAACAATAAATAAATGTCGTATTGAATTCTGGAAGTCTGGTGTTACAGAGTTTTATATTTGTTCTAGTATCGTGCTACGAATATAAAATTCAAGTTCACCTACTAAAAGTAGATTTCTGGAAAGCATCAGATAATTTCAAAAAGTGTGTGGAAATGACAATGAAAGTACTAACACTTACATAAGTGTTTCAATGATTAAGAAAATACATTGAGGTCGTCCAGTAAGAACAGCTAAATTAACATTACAAAAAATTAATCTAGGCGTCATAGAAAAAAAAACAGTAACACAACAGTAACTGCAAAAATAAACTCAGAGATTTATCACAACAGACCATAGCATGAGCTGCCATTATAAAAGGTATCGACCCTTCAATTGTAAAATGGAGCAAGACTATATTTGAAAGTATGAAAATTACAGCAAAGTTCTTCTCCTTCTTCTTCTTCATAATTTAGGACTTAGTCCTGTTATTTCTAATTTTGCCTCTTAGTTAGTTTTGGGGTGCTGATGTCTAGCTTTCGTGCCATCGTTTTGGGGGTCGTCCTTGTGGTCTCTTTGTATTCGACTTTTTCTCCCTTTGCAATTTTTGCAGGTCTGTTGTCGTGCATTCTGTTTACATGGCTATACCAATTCCGCCGTCGTGTTCTCACCCATCTCACAACAGCTTGGACTTTGCATGCGTCTCTGATGTTTTCGCTCCTTGCTCTATCTCGTAGGGTAACGCCTGCTTTCGGTCTTAGGGTTTTTATCTCTGTTGTTTGCATAATACATTTAGTCTTAACTGTTTCAGCTCTGGTTTCGGCGGCATAGGTTAAGATGGGTCTGACGCAGTGTTACAGTATAAAACGGTCGTTAAGATTCCTAATAAATGTACGTATCAATAATCATCCCTGCGTGTCCCCTCCAGCCCGTTTGGCTCCGGCTAAAACTTAGTTGGGAGACAGGTTTGAACGACCGGGCACGCTTGAGGGCGAGGTACCACGATAAGGGTAGTTGATGATTGTTGGTTAAACGATGGGCGCCATGACTTTTGGGGATCTAAATCTCAATTCAACAGACCATTGGCCAATATACAAAATTCAACAGCCGCTGCGTCACGTTGCTACCTTCGGGAGGCGCTCCACAGCTGTAGAAGTTTGCACCTACCTTTGGGTGTCCCTCCTGCAGTTGTTTGAGTCCTGTACAATGGAGTATACACAGCGCGACAAGAATACAAGTTCCTGTCACTTTAAATGAACACACACAAATAAATTACGATAGTTGAGTTAAATTAAAGTGGTCTATTAACTCAAAATTTACATACATAGATCTGGACATGTAATATGCATTGAAATAGGGGTTAGTTAACGTTTACAGTAGTTACTTATCTTAAGACGGGCACAAAGCGTCAACTGAAATCTTTTGGTACCTGAATCCAAGAAACTACAATAATAGAATACCCGTTTAGGTTTTTATCTGTACCTAGTGTCAAGTTACCACAATATATGTAACGTTTCGTACAACTCAAAGCGAGTGGTACCTGTTCAATATTATAAGGTACAAAATAGCATGCATTGTCCATCGAATGTTTACGATACACACAATGTACCACCCTTAAATGAAGGGGTTGACAAGGCCTCGGCTAGCACTTTTAACTCTTGGCAGAAATAGTTTGGTGTAAGAATCAGGCTAAGAAATGCTTCGGGCTCTTACAATTGAACAGCAGATTAATAAAAGAATTGGGCTCCATGTCGTTATTCACAACAAATAAAACAAACCTAACTAGCAAAATAGATCACCACCTACCTTGTAAGCTTCGCTGCGTACCTCAATATAAATGTAGTAAAGCGGACAACAACAAATATAAACAGTAACAGTAGAAAAATATTTAATATCAAAACAATTAAATCAGGGTTGGCGTCATCCAACTTACACACACAGGTATATCAAGACAAAACAAACAAAACAAAATTTTGAAAACTTCAATTCGAAGTGGCATTTCGGAATTCGCTAAGTATAGCTTAAATAACCACTACATGCTAACATTTGTGCAATCGCATTAATGATAATATACTATACACGCTATTTGATTTGCTAAGATCTTAATAGAAGTGATATAAGTTGTGGCATAATGCCTTTGACTGTAACAAAAATAGATGCTGATAAGAGCATGTTCTTACAGTTTAAATAAATATAAATTCCCGCGATCGGCAGGGAAATTCCGATGCATTGCATTCTTCTACAAATACTCAAGGCCAACTTGACTGCATGTTCCCAAGGTCGACGCTCAAAATAAACTAGCATCCAAAAGGAAGGATATTCCTGGCTACGTACAAGAGCGAATTCGGGAAACTGGAAACGTTACCTCCGGGTTGCTGAATTTAAGCATTTCTGAAGTGAACCAATGCAAGTGGTTTTTAGCCCATACTAAACAAATTTCAGCCCAAACTGAACAAATTTCAGCCCAAACTAAACGGCTAAACGGTGTTCTCGGCCTAATGTGGAAGACACATTGCAGCGATTTCGATGAGCGGAAGCGCAGAGCAATCCAACCAGCGCTGGAAGAGCGACCTCAAACAATCCACAAGCGGCTTCGCTTGCTTGAAAAACAAGAACGCTTCAAAAATCAATACTAAACCATATATTGCACTGTTTTCACAGTCAACGTGGATCGAAAATTCGACGACAAATTTAAACGTGAAAATGTGCAGGTGTTTTAATATCTCAATGCGAACGTCTGCCGCGATAATCTTGAATACTTTTGCTACAAAATATAGCTATAGGGTGGTTCAAAAGTCGGTGACAAATTAACGCGCTACAGAAATGAAATTGAAACGAGGCGTTACAGCAACACTTTTAGAACACATAGCACTGTTAAAACATAACAATTTGCAGTGCCGTTTTGCTGGCGTAGGGCTCCAACAACTATAATTTCCTATAAAAAGAGGCGAGCAGGGCCTCACGTAGGGGGTCCTCTGCGAGGTTGCTTGAAGGTACTGCCAAATAGGGGCTGCTCTAACGTACGACGGGGTGGCCGTTCAACTTAACCGCAAAAGTGTTGTAATGAAGTCCTTACCAAGAAGATTAGGAACTGGATCGGAATGACAGACGAGAAATATCCACCCTGTAGATGTGCTTAAAACGCGCTTTCCTTTGAAGATCTGCTTACAACAGCGTATTCACGTATTTAATGGCAATAATGCGCCCTGCACGCAGATAGAACTCTGAAATTTGGTATAGAAGTAAAACATACGGTTTTCTACGAATATTCTTGGTTCCAATTTTTTTCTACAACTTTTAATTTGGTATAGTAAAGTTATTTTTCAAAACTGCCATATCAAGTGCTACATCGTTGGATTGTACACAATAACAGCTTTCTAATGATAGTACTTTCGACCTCCATTACAATTTAAAAAATAATCAAGTTGACCGTGCTGCAATCGTAACGATCGATAAAAAAAGTTGGAACCACGAATATTAGTAGAAAACCGTATGTTTTACTTCTTTACCAAATTTCAGAATTCTATCTACTCGTATGGCCGTATGCAAATAATACCACCGTTTCCATACTTAATTTACGTACTGTATACCAGTATACATTTGCTTTGTTG
Organism: Agriotes lineatus; assembly: GCA_940337035.1. Taxonomy (NCBI): domain Eukaryota; kingdom Metazoa; phylum Arthropoda; class Insecta; order Coleoptera; family Elateridae; genus Agriotes; species Agriotes lineatus. The sequence goes on along the minus strand of OW679203.1, from coordinate 11,179,518 downwards.
ATTACAGCAAAGCATTTGACAATGTAAAATGGAATACGCTCTGGAGTACTTTAATTGCTATGGGAGTACCAAAACATCTGTTTTATATAATAAAACAACTTTATAACAACTCTGTTCTTGTAAAAATTGACAAATATTGGTCTGATAAATGTACCATATCCAAGCGTGTGAAACAGGGATGTGTTCTCTAACACGTTCTTTTCAATATATTGCTATGGTTTTAAGCTCTACCAATCAGCTCTGTTAGCATTGCCAAATTGATGGAGATTTCATGAAAGCTCAGAGTGAGATATTTTATATAACTGCAAAGCTAAAATTTGAATTTGCCAGAATGAATACATTTGTAATGAGATGCCAGTAATTGCAGAATAATTAATTAATCAACGCAGTAAGCAAAGCTCAATTCGCACAGGGATCCAAATTGGATGTAAGCTCAGTTAATTGATTAGGTTTGTGCTAAAGTAAATGCCAAGCCGAATAAAATTTAATAATTACAAGATATATCGCAAACGCAAGGGAATGAAGCGTAGAATTCAGGCACAGTTCAATAGTGAAATTCAACCAGGGTTTTATAAGAAAGGTAATTGAAGGATAGATAAGTTTATGAACATGCAACCAGCAGATAAAAATGAAGGCATTAAAGCATTTGAAGGAAACCGTAAGAATCAAAAGGCAAGGGTTGGAGGAATTGCAGAAAAGCAGACACACATGAACCTAAAAAAATGTGTGAAAAGAATACAGTGAATTCAAAGGAAGTCAGTGCAGTGACATATGAATATGTAAACGCAAATTAAAAAAACGTGCAGTGACAAATAGACACGCAAAATTAATATAAATGTAAACAATTGTTTTAGAATTAATATTAGTGTACAAAATCCTAGTTTTAAGTAGAATTTATTGTTAAAAGTCAGTATTTTGAACCATGTTAACATCCGGAATTAATTTGAAGGTAACTAACTTTTGTTTATAACAAAATAATGGAGGAGAACAAATGAATAAATTATTGTAATGACAGCCAGTTTTTGTGTCTCCAGATAAATTAAGGTTTTACATAGAAACCAATTGAATTTATTAATAAAAAGTACACCATTGTGTAGGAAATTTACCCGGGTACAAGTGGAAGTGTGGGTTTCAATTTCCCAATGAAAATAATGTTCCACCATTGACGTCTCCGAGAGCTTCGCCATACCCATCCCAGCCTACGATTCTGAGCCACTGGCAGAAAGAGGTTCCTGAGCCCTGGATTTCAACTGCTGCACGTCCGTCCAGCGTATAGGAGTCCGGAACGTCAATCCCAGCACCCCAGGAGAAGATCCGGCCACTTGACGTCACTCGAGAAGCTTGCCGCAGACTGCAGAAATCGCAGGTTAGTTTTACAAGAAAATATTGGCGCTAGAAGCCTGAAACTTACCATAAAGCAAGAGTACGATCTGAGGAAGCCGATCCCAGGCATATTAAACATCTATTAAATGCCATAGAGCCGAAAATTGCAATAATCAAAGTTGAGGTTATGTTTTTCCAAAAACCGACGCTATAAAAACAAATGAAATAGCGTGCCCGCAAGATCTGAAGCAAAAGACAAATGAATGCTAGGAAAACAGCCTAATTCAAATATTTACCGAGAGGGCTTTGATCGATTTCACGATATTTATCAGTCAATAGACGCAATCTTGCTAACGGCGTCCATCTTGGTTAACACTTGAACTAATTTCAGATTTTCGATTGTGCGCGTTTAAGCTAATGCGGAGAACAGATCCGTATTTAACGAATTTTAATAAATCATGCATTCAGGGTGGACCCAACCGAGATGAGTCTGTGCTTTATCGATTTGAGCTAGCGTTTTTTTTTATTGGATTAGTTGCAGATAAATAAGATATTATAAGGGGCATACAACTATTTATGTTATCTATCAATTTACAAATAACTTTTAATCAACCTAAGATTTGATAACACGAATACAAAAATATATTTGAGTGGTACCCTCAGTAACATATTACAACACTAATTAGACAGTACCATTACAACATAGAGGAAATTTCTAATGCGACAGGTGTTAGAATATTGGCAGATTGACATTAGATTTACAGACGATACGACATTAATTGTGCCTCCCAAGATGAAATATGCGAACTTCTAGGAAAACTTTAGGAAGTTAGTACTTCTTACGGTCTTAGCATCAACTACAATAATACTAAAATTATGATTAATTGATCGGGAACATAACAACAATACAATTTTTTGATCGATGTCATGTTTTGAACAGCTTTATCTATTTGAGAGCATTGATGACAATACTGGTATCTGCGAAAGTGAAATACGAAGCCGTATCCAACTCGCAACATCGCGCGATGACTTAACTTAACAAAATATGACAAGACAAAAACATCACAAAATACACAAAAATCGATTTGGGCACCACCTCGGTCTTTTCTAATTTTCTATATGCCGCTGAGACCTGGACAGTTAAGTAGGTGGATCGACGTCGGATTGAGGCTTCTGAAATATGGACTTGGATGCGAATGTTTAAAGTTCCATGGAAGGTTTGCCAAACAAATCTTTCTGTTTTAGAGGAAATCAAGTTCCAAAAACGATTATCTACAACAGTCTACGCTCGCATACTTTCATTTTTTGGACACATCCAGTATACATGTGCAAAAACTTATGATGCAAAGTAAACCAGAATGAAGAAAACTAGGTGGATGCTGATCAAAACGCTGGGTAGAATGGACGAAAGATTTACTCGGCGCAGATTTGCCAGAAGCTGCTCATATGGCCACCAATCGACAGAGATAGCAAGACGCAGCAAGAAGAGCTGTTAGCAATTGAGAAGCTCATTGAGCGAGCCACAACACATCTGTCAAGATGTTACGACGAAGAAGATTAGGTACATAGTACTTATGCACTACAACTTGTAAAACCTTATCCTATATTAAACAGGAAGTGAGATATTTGTCGGTCTTAAAAATAGATAAAAATCCTTTGACGCAATGTGGCACTCGATATAAAATGCTGCTTCATGGTTATACAAAAACACAAACGTACTATATTGCATTCGCGATCTTTCTGGATGAGGGTTGGCCATGCAGTTTTGGCAGTGTGATTGGTGTTTAAGGAGTTGAATAGTGACTTTAATATTTGACGTTCGATAATTTTATCTTAAGGTTATGTTTTCTATCATTTATCGTTTGCGCTGTTGCAAGCGCTTCCTCTGTATCTTAACGCAAAAGATTTTATAAATCTAAATTTTTATTAAACTAATCACAACACTTTTTTACAAGTAGCAGAAAATTGTTAGAATTTGAATTGTCTTCCTCTGTGTTTTAGCGTATTTTTCGACGATATTAACAACACGTCTTTTATTTTCATGTTATAGTAGGTACCTCGGTTAATCTCTTCTTTACAATAAGCGCCTAAACGAGCTGAAGGAGAAGCATGAAGTTAAGTTACTGTTCCGTAGAGTACCTGAAAAATGCTATAATTTCAACCATGCACATAAAATATGAACTACCACACTATGCTGTGCTTTGTTTCGACTGCACTTTCGCTGCATCCACTCAGGGGGTTTGATCTTCTTCAATTTGCTTGTTCACTGGTACACTCAGGTACAGGTATAATAGACGCCTCTGTTGCTTAAATAACTCTTTCTGGTTACTTACGTCTAAATTACTGATGACTGCCTTTTTAGCTTGTTTGGCAGCCTTTTTTGTTTGCCACGTTTGCAATAACTGCGTTTTTGCTCTTGAATATTTACTGAAATTTTGAACCGAAATGATAGAATTTTTTATTCCACTTCCATTACTTCACTAAGAGATTCTGACTCCGATTCTGACTGTGATTCAGAATCAGATTCTGCTAGTGAAATAATGATGGGAGGACTATTTTCAAACGAAAGGTTACCCATATGTTTTGTCCAGTACGCTGAAATTAGTTCCTCACAAAGCTTACAATAATTTTGCCACATGTCTGGTGAACATTTTAGAAGAGCTTCAGACCATACATTTGTAACCCTATCCTTAGATGATGGGCGCGAATTTATATGTTTGTTAGAATAGGTCTTGCAAAACCCCCATTCAATTTCGATAGGGTTGTATTGACAATGGAAGGGGGGGGGGGGTAATCTAAGAACCTCATTATCTTTCTCTTTTAAAAGTTCGTCGACTGCATAGCGCTTGCTGTGATTTTCTCTAAAAGGTTTAATTAACTACCAAAGCTGTTTTTTTGTATAGTTATCAGAAAACTTTACACTCTGTTTAACCAGCCATTCCTGCATTTCGCCTTTTTGGTGGAAAATTTGGGCGTTTTGTCCAACTGCACAGAATGATAAGGGACGTTGTCCATAACTACCACACATTTACCATTAATCTTAGCTAAAGCAGGAATAAGCTGATTAATTACCCAATTTTGAAATACAGTTGCGGTCATGGTCTTGTGGTAATCTCTGTTGCTGTTTTTTAATCCAATAAAAAATTGCATCCTTCAAAAAACCTAAATTTAGCTTCAGCATGCAAAATTGTGAATCGTTTTCCCTCCCCCCACCCCTGACTTTAGATGGATTGCTTTTACTATCATCTTCGTGAACCCAACGACGAATCGTAGATCCATTTTGGTAGATCCACGTTTCATCAAGGTACACGAAGATGATATTTTCATCGGAATTTTTAAAATGTAGATATTTTCGCAAGAAACTAATTTTGGATGCAACAACGTGCTTTTGTTCAAATAAAATTTTGCGTCCATTAGTAAGTTTATACTTATATCCCATAGATTTTAGAATTTCGTATAGCAATGTTCGCTCTCCCGTAAACCCACACTGTTCCTTAACATCAACCAATATATCACTTACTGTAAAAAACCTATTTTCGGAATTATATTGCCAAATCAGTTGTTGCAAGTCCTTCCTAAAAAAATGATATTGATATAAACTAGATTTAGAGCGTACGCCAACGACAGAGGATTGCGATTATTTGGGCTGTTGTTTTATAATAATTTCTATTGTCGACCTCCCAAACTAAAAATTTATGCGTTATTAGGTAAATATACAAAACATGTATGTAATTATCTTTACCCAAAAAATATTGCAAACGCTATTTACCAGACAATCATGGGTTAAATCAGGCCGCATATTTCGTAGGTTTCAAAACATTTTTTAATGTGCACTTTGGTTTCTTTTAATGTCGTTTTGGGCATCTTCTTGCTGCGTTAATTCAACTTGAATTCAAATTGACACGAGCGTGACATGAACTACCGAGATCTTTTTAAAATCGCTAAATTTAGATTTGGCAGCACCGTAAAACGTAGTTTTTAATAACAGGAAAACCTAAAGAAAACCAAAAATATAATAAAGAAAGTAACTTGATAAAACGAAATCATGGCCAACCCTCATCCAGAAAGGTCGCGAATGCAATATATGTGGCTAATTCTAATGCATGTAGAACAAGACAGCTCTGGCTCAGCCAGCAAACAATCCTAGTAGAGCGCTCATTGAAATTACATTTTCCATTGATCGTTTATTTATGGGTTTCATTAATGAACAGGGAATCGTTTATTAATGACCAGTATTAGTAAAGGATATTTTCCCTCTGTCGATCATGTAAATCAGTGATACAGGCTTAGTAACAAAACGTGTAAGTCGGTGATAATATTTGTTTGCTGCTTTCTCTTGACAATGGCAAAAGTTCCTAGGATAATATAATTAACAACACAATATGCAGACTTAAACGTTTTGTTTATAATTGCAACTGTTTATGTGACATGTGACACTCACAGGTAACACGACTCACTAAAATTAATCCTGGTAACAGGTGACAAACCAAACAATTTTTAAAGATATTTAGGAATATTTCGATAAGAAGCGGAAAAAATATAATAAGATAACTCGGAATGTATCGCCTATTAACATTTTCGGCAGGCAACAAGTCGCGGCTTCGCCTTGGTTTGTACTTGACTAACCTCAAATGTTAATAGATACCTACATTCTTTTTTACTTAAATATGCAATCGAAGATACCATAAATGTAAAACTATCAGTGTAAAATTTTTAGCATGCAATAAAATAAAATTTTCTCCAATTTAATACAATATGATCACCGAAAAAATATTGTGTCTAACTGGTGCGTTAAACGGTATTAGTATCAATAATTAACGTGTGAGCCCTAGCAAGTCGCGATTATTAATTGCTCTCATTAACACACTTATTTGTTAAATAATTATTAAAATACTGTTTGTTTAGTCCTACTGTTGAAATGTGTTGTGATACAGAACTAGAAAGCGTTTGTTTTGCTCACTCACGTATGACAACGTAGGCGAAAGCAGTGAGGTAAAAACTTTTTTACGACCGACCAGAAAATATGCATTTTCTGGAGATTATTTTCGCCAGAAAGTCACGTTTTGCCGGTCAAGATCGGAAAACGGACATCAGGGATCGGTAATAGTATATTACATACCGAGGTAGAAAGTTTTTCATTCCTGTCGATAGCTTAAGTAGTTAACCGAGACGCGTAGCGTCGAGGTCAAATTTATCTCGAGACAGAAATGAAACTCTTCACCGTGGTATGTATATTATTTTATTCGCAACCACTTTATTCTAAACAATAATTGGAAAAATTATTATATTATGATACGACAGGTTGCGACGCGCATGAATGGATGAACGAGATTCCCAGTGTCCCTACCTACACAGCGGTCGGGAATGTACTTCCGCATTCACTTCCCGCACTCGAGTGCGGGAAGTAGCGGGCGAAAATGTACGACTTCCCACACTCAAATGAGGTTAGTAATGTTAACATTACATATATGGCTGCGAATAAAAGCTTTTGCCGGTCCCTGATGCCTTCGTTACTATGGAAACAAGTTTGTGTTATTGTTTGGAGAAGTCAAATAATAGATACCAATGTCATAATTTTTTTAGTTTTCGAAAGTGAATTCTCAAGTTCGAAAGTATGGACTCGGATGTCGTAAAAGAATATTGTGCGATACATGACCGGAAAGTGTTTTGCTGGTCCCCCAAGCTTCCACGGCTCGCCCGCCGCTCGCCCTGAAATATACTTGGTTCGACCTGCAAAACACTACTTAGCTGTCTTGTAACGTAAATTACTATTTTCGACTACCATTTCCTAAAGGAGACTATTATTTGACACTTTCCATTCGTCAAAAGCAAGTTGGTATTACATATTATGCAATAACAATTTTATCGCATTTTATTTGGTAATGTACTGCAGGAGAAGAAAGTTGCTTCGGTCGCCGAAATTCATGGTCGGATTGGACAGTTTTTCAAATGCGCTGCTTGAGACAGATTACGGGCATTTCACTCCGCGACCTTCTACGAAACGAGACAATTCGAATCAGATGCGACCACCAACCACCGGTAGAAGAACAAGTACAAAGGCGACGACTACGATGGTTCGGCCACCTCTGCACAATGAATGACAGTCGGATACTCCACAAACTTCTATGGCGAGAACGACCGAGCGACTGGAGAATACAGTGAACGGCGCCAAAGAAAATATGGAAGAAGCACGTGGAAAACGACCTTAAGAATCAAAAACTGGCCGGCCCTCGAGAAGGCCAGGAACGTCGCCATTGATCGGAAAGAGTGGAAATGAATCGTGAATAAAGCAAGTAAATCAGCGGCACCAACAGCAGCGTATTGGTTGCGGAGAAAGACCTCCTCCTCAATTACCAGCTAAGAATTAAAGAAGAAGACTACATTTCTACATTCAAAATCGTTTGGAAATGTGGTACATTTCTGCATTAGCAACAGTTTTCTTCACAGCAACGGTGATTCATTTTACGTTTGGCAATACTGAAGTGTACTGTTGGTGATACTGTAAGTCTATGTCAAATTCGAGGTTAGCAGGTTAGGTTTTCCGTCAGTTTTGACACAAAATGACGCAAAACCTAACCTGCTAACCTCGAATTTGACATAGACTTACAGTATCACCAACAGTACACTTCAGTACTGCCACAAGCATAACATCAACTGTAGCTGCTTAGTGTGCTTTAGTACATAGAAACGAGTTCTGCTCAGTGTAACTTTTATGTAAAAATTTAATATTTTACATTTCTTATGAAATGCGATAAAATAGTATACACAACATGTTAGAAAAGTGGTTTTACTGAACTCGTATGGCCGTTTAAAAACTCGCTAACGCTTGTATTCAAACCACCCATACTTTTTCAGTAAAACATCACTCTTCTAAACTTTTGCGTAATCTACAATTTTCTACGACCACTATTAAAAGTAGGCCTTTTAGAACTAACTTGTTTCACTAAAAATGACATTTTATAAATCAGTGTGTTAAAAGTGAAATCAGTTGTAAGCAGCTGGTGTGGAATTTAGAATTTTGAACTGGAAATGAGGTTATAAAGTTATTCTAGTTACTTTTTTCGTTAGAGGTAAAGTGTTTTTTAAATAATTAAAGCATTATGTAATGAATAAAGTAAAATGTGTACATTTATAATTACCTTTAATAACTAACTTTGACAGCTACTGGTTGCAGAAACATTCACCTGCACGTCAAGGCCATCTCTTTATTATGACATAAATTATAACTGTCATAAATGCAAACCTTTGTTAAATCGACGTTTATGGATTAATAACAGTAAATTTAAGGCCGTAGAAAAAATATTGTGTGCAAACTTCTGCTAAAAGTGTTTTATAATTTTCATGTCTCGTGCATAAACGTCCACTTTTAGCACTTGTTGCACAAATAGCTAAGTATTTTCTACGACCAGGACCTTGAAGCTTCTAAAACTACTATCAATCCCTAACAATCCAAGTCATCTAAGCCTTTGAGACCATTCTCAAGCATAATGGGAAATTGGTTGCCTATAGGCGTTTTCTATCATCTCATGGTACTTCAGCTCGAACAGCGAAGCATCAGGTTATATTCTTTTTTTGGAGTTTGCGCGAGCTTAAGTGGTTCATATTGCTGTATAATATTAATGGAGCAAGAGGTATTTGTTGCCCACATTTCTCGGTGGGGAAATGTAGGAAGCCAATAAAGGCTCAATAACCTAAAACGGCGTGCTGTGTGGCCGAGAAAGTTAAAGTTTTTAGACTTAGTCAGGTGGAAGTGCACTGATAAGCATTCTTTTCTCTTGTGGATTTACTCCATAATTGTGTTTTCGTTACTATTTTTCCTGAGTGGCTAATTTCAAGTCTCGTTCTGTTTTGGGTGCTATTGGAGGTGGCTGTGCGAGTGCTATGTCATTACTCCACGTCCAAGACAATTATTTCATAGACAGATTTTGGTCCAGCAGCATTCCAGACAATATCAGAGCGTACGTTCGTTCCTGCAGGAGATCTTCAGGTACCCGACCCATCGCTTGAGATGTGCTTCGAGCAGATTTTTATATGTACCACGTAGTGGTGCTTGTTAGTCAAACAATTGTAAACATTATTTCAATGCAAAGTTATTTGTGGTTTTACTTAATGTGGTTTAGAGATTTGAGTTTCTAGTGTTCAATTTATCACCCAAATGCTATATCTAGTGTAACTACCTGGACCTTACTCTTTTACATTTTTTAGTTGACACAGCAACTTGCAGTGCTGAGAGATTTTCTTTCATGTTCAAAATAATAGTTGTGTTAGCTAGAATTACCAAATTGCTAAAAAAATCAACTTTAACGTATTTTCCAAAATTGTTCTTCGTTAAAATTGCATGCTGGCATGCCTGAGTAAATAACTCTCGGTTATAAAGAAAAAGGTTGTATTTGGGAAAGTGTACAACGTCAATTACTTACTGGATGTTATTTGTTCCAAATTACACAAACTTAAATATTTGCTTAGCACTACTACATAATGTGATCATTTTCGGGTCCCTTCTCTCAGCAGCTTTACAGAGCGGTTGCTCCTGTTTTATTTTGAGAAAGCAGCGTACCGCAAGCGAGGCTTCCATACCAATTTATGTTAGATGTTAGAATCCATTCGTTGCATAGTCTCTGATATTAATACTTCGTGATATCTGTTATACAATTTAATGCTCTTAAGAGTTTGTTTATGCTAGTAGTTACGATTTATTATTTATGGTTTCTTTGTTATTACCTCAAAGATACGGCCATGATCATTATACGATCTATTTAAAACTTGGATTTTATTCGTTTTTGCTTCAATTGAGTCACTTAGGAGTTCGTTGCCTTAAGGAATCAACATGGAACGTGCCAGTTCGAATCACTTGGCGCCCCTTAATTTAGTTTTTCTCTTTTTGAAAGTAGGTTTACCCCGATCCATTCTCAATAGCCAGTCGATACTATATTTTGGTCCATTTTATCTTCCAAAAAACTTGAACTTCACAAAGATTTATCTGCAATTTGTTACGGTTTAATCTGGTCGTTAAGACACTTAACTGAACTAAAAAGCAGAACTCACCGTAACTGCGCTTCCACAGGCTGTTGTCCTGCTAAGAACCCAGTGGAATGGGAGTCTATTTCGACACTATATAACTTAGAGCGAGTTGTTGCCACTAGAGATGTTCACTAAGACAAAGAAGCTAGGAAAAACAAACGGGCGCCACGGAAATCGTTGATTAGTACTCCATCTAACTTGCACTTGGCCAAAATCTGAAATCCAAATGCCGTTACTTCGCTTCGGTGCACATGGAAAATATTCCACTACCTGCAGAAAGTTTAACCTATCTTTGGTGATCTCCTCGCAATTTCCTGGGCGCTGTACAATAGACGACCCAACACAGAGACTATATTTCATATATGTATGTATATAAACACAAATAAAAATTACATAAAATATTATAAAATAATATGATTTATTGGATCTGAATATTCACAGAAATATTAACATGAATAGTAACATACATTATGTAGGGGTTGGTAAACATTTAGTCATGAACAATTATTTGAATCATAACAATAAAGAACGGTAACAACCCATTGCATTAAAGATCTACAAACCACAAATCGGGGCATTTAATTTAAGTCATGCAGATAGAATAGCTAACGCTTCCCTAAACTTAAAACAAGCGACACAGTTTTCACAATAAATGATGTAGTACAAGAACGGCGTTGTATCAATGTCAATCGGAAAGTTTCACTTTAGATATTCTTCTTTTTCTTCATAAGCCTCTTTTTAGGTCTATTCTTGAACATAGACCTTCTCTAATTAGAGAAGGCCACTTTAGATATAATCACCATAAAAAGAAATAGTTTTACAATACCTTATATTAGCGTCCGGCAATGCGGGTGTTGAATGGGGCATGTGGAATATCTCATTATAGAGCTGGTTTCGTCTGATGACGAAAGATGGGATAAAAGAGGATGGCCTCCGAATTCATACGGGTTTATGCGTAAAACAATCCTTGCTGTGCAAGTATTGGGAACGGGACGATTTGGCGATTCAACGGTGATACACCCTGTATATTAGCTCAGGCACAATTCTCGCCTCAAAAGGTCGAGAGTGAATCTGGCAACGCCACGCCAAGAAGCTTGGATCCAAATGAACTGGGCGCAAAACGCTCCTTATTTTCTCTCTCTACCTCATACAGAAACGTTCGGGTTACGCCAAGTTGTGCAACAATCGCACGTAGCTTCGATAACGTACACAATCTAACATCAGACAATGGGCCTCAGGTAAAGGAATAAGAACACGATAAGCTTACTTACGTCATGTGCGCGGGAAACGCCCACGCACGACATGCTTTCCGAAGAAAACTAAAGACTGACGGTTCTAGGGATCCTATGGATCGATTTTGAAGCAAATGCATTAATCCTGAAACTCGCGAGGAGCCTGCGATGCGCAACTTGCGCACAACAGGTGGCCGTACTTGTCGAAATTTAGCTCTTACCTTGTCAGAGATTTCAAAGTGGAGCGAGAAAGCATGGAAATTCGAAGATGTCGGTAGAGGAAGATACGAGACGTCACAACAAGTCCCAAAAACTACGGTTGCCCTAAAAAATTATCTGAAATGTATATCCATCATACATGTCCATCGAAAATGTGGGTGTCTGATTATCGTATTCTTTATTCTCTGCTGCTAGGTTTGATATATCTCTTAATCATTATAAGGGTCATCTTTAATTGCTTCTTCTATTTCTGGTATTAAAATTTTTAAATCCCTTTTTCGTCAATGATGTTTTCCTGTAATTTCATCAGCTACTTTTTTGTAGCGTTTTTTTGTGTTACTCTATTCTTCGTAAATGCCATCGCTAGTTTATGTGTTCGAACACATTACTGAGTCTAATTTGATACAAATTTCTGAGACTATCTTTATTTGTCGGTATATTTCTTGTCTTTTTCCATGTGGTAAATGTATCTGAGACACAACCATAAAACAATCTGACCCAATATCGTAACAACTAATGACCTATTGCCTCTTATTGCGCATGCGTATTTCTGTATGTATTTGTTATTAATTTTAAAGTTGTTGAATGAAGCCAAATCTCTACGAAGGCAACTGTTGTGATTGCAGGTTTCTTTACTAAAAATTTTTATGACAGGTGTCCAAAAACTATTAGTTGATCTGTTTAATTGTATTTGCCAAGAATTAAGTGAAAAACGTCATAAAAGGTCTTAAATTCGCCATTTTTACCCTACCCTAAAGCATAAGTTGCAAGAATTATAAATCTTGTTCTACTTTACGAACAATGAAACAGCAGAATATCTACACATAAAATCAGGAAGGTTATAAGAAATTCCATAATTCTATGTGATTTTTCTTAAAAACTAAAGGCATTGATACTATATGCTAATCTTGCGTTGAACGTAAAATGTGTTTAGTATTTGATGCCGATAAAAAAAATCTACAATATTCCGAAAAGGGTGCTACACCGGGAATTTCTGTGCACAAGAAAATAATAATCGGTATTGCTTATGTCACAACACGGTGGTCCAGAAATTATTTCGTAGTGTAGCAAAGTTTGCCAGCTAGTTTCATACCAGGATTAGGGGTGGGTTTCCTGGAAGCGCCACTGGTTCGAGGAGGTTAAAATCAGAAAACCTACACATATATCCTTATATAATAAAACGAATTTTTAAGTTGCGAAAACTAACATTGTTGTTATATGTACACAGTCCTATTTGGACATAAACTTTTAATAAATTGAGTGAAGCGCACCAGCTGTACGGTTTTCCTTGCAATACTGTACGAGCACACGTGACCCAATTATTATGAGTGATATAAAAAAGCGGATGACGGGAGAGTTACATCCGCATAGAGATCTAAATTATGTTAGAATGCGAAAACCTACGCGTAAAGGCCTGTACGCTCGAGATAGTTTCTACACATTTTATGTCGTGTATGTTTAATTTCAAGTAGTCAAAAGTATCATATATCTTGATTCACATACAGACAAGCAAGGAGAAATCGAGGAAAACCTCAAAAGAAAAATTGGCATGGCAAAACATGACAGAACTCAAGAAAATCTGGAAAGGTAGAACCATTTCAGCAGCCCTGGAAACGAGACTTTTTCAAAGTCTAATCTTTTCTATCACTTTATGTGGCTTTAAAACTTGAACAATAAAGTCTGCCGAAGGTAGTAATTTAACTTTTTTTAAATAATTCAAAAATTAATAATGTAAGTACTTCTCCTGCTGCGCAACAATGCTATAAACATCAAAGTTAATATACAAAAACGTTTTTATATTTCCTAATTAAAACCTAACAAAGCCATTCTTATTTATAGCCACATATTACATTTATAATGATTATTGGTACTCAATGGAGTGACGTAATTATAGTGCGATAGTTTCAAAGAATTTATAATCGAAGATTTACAAACGAACCAATTAATATTTTGTTTCTTATACGTATCCTATTCTAAATCTTTTCTTGTTTTTGTCTTTCTTCTACTTTGAAAATCTACTCAGAGGCATCTCTTCTGCTATAATCTATATTACAAAATAGCATATGCATCTCGTAAAGAAAATATTTCTGAAATTGTATTTACTATCTCTTTGAACAAAATGCAGTGGAAGAAACTTCCTGGTGCTATACAAAATCCTCCAGGTTGCGGATTATGATCGAACCAGAACTATGTCCAAAAATAGATTGTTATAGCGCGAACAAATAGTTAAATCATATTCATATGTCCAGAATACCAAATATGTCGTCTTTTGCAATTCGTTTCTTCATGTATTGAATTTAATATAATTATTCTTTATAAATGCTTGTTCTAATAATTACTGAAAATTGAGCTTATTAGCCCAACTGTCTAAACTTTACTGTTAACAAATGAGAACTGTATGGCTAAATAAAAATAAAGTTCTTTTAAAATGAATATAAAAGTTATTAATCACAATAATTAATACTTTTACTCCGACTAGCCATTAGGTTCGCAAAACTCTCATCCCAGGGTTGAGTCGCTACACAGTAGAAAACTTACGCAATTGTATAATAATTGCAGTAGTATGACACATGCTTCTTATTAGTTTTAAATAATGGTCACCAAACAACACAGAAATTTGCGTTCACTCGTACTCTAATCAAAGGAAGCTGTTGATAATTACGTTAGATGTACATAACAATTAAATATAACTCCGTAACTAAGCAAACCCGTTTATCGGTAACCAGGGACGCCGCCTTGATCCAACGTTGTCTCGATCGGAATTTAAAAAAGGACGCCTACCTGCTTCAATGCCTTTCTGGAAACCCAGATGTTGGAAACTTCTCAAAATACGCCCTTTTCTTCCAATCTGCACCGTCGTCTGCTCGCTGGAACTTGTTTGCTCCCAATAATTCTAAGATGCCGGTAGCTCCATCGACTCCGATGAAAGGGTAGCCCGCCTTGCTGCTTGAACTTGTCAGGACACTTTTAAATTTGACTTCTTGGAGTATTTTCTATTTAATAATTACAACTTCGCTGTATATAGGTTTTCCAGTCATATTTATACGTATGCTAGTTTATCAAATGGTGTTCAGGCAGTGGCTCGTTCACAATTTCAAGCAACTATAACGGACATTTTAATCTTCTCGTTCATAATTATTTGCCTTAGTTTATTTAGAATTTTAAAGATTTCGAACACAGGTTTATTTAGAATTTTAAAGATTTCGAACACACCCTTGTTCTAGAAAGTTCGTCAAGCGGTTGTTGCTCGCCCCGTGATTAGTCACAGCTGCACAGATCATGCTACTAACCGGTTCCCCTGCACGTTGCAAGCTAGTGCGTGGCGTGGTTTTTCGGGGAGTTCATGAGAGGCCAGCTTAGAGTGAAGTAGTGTCTGTTGGGTGTGTTTGTTTTTGTGCTTGTCCACGTGCTGAATTTGATGACCTTCCGTTCTGCAATTTTCCGGAGGCTTGGTAGGCCATTTTTCTCGGTTACATTGGAGGATAAATTTCTTCAGAACGGACAATCGTACTGGTCTCGATAGTCGAATATTTATTTTGAGAATTTTGCACTTGGGATTACTGAATTTAGCACAAGCCCTGCTTCAGGCTCCGATACGTTTGCTTCCACTGCAAGCCCTGCGACAACCATTGACGCAATCAGGCAAAGCTAAACCAAACAAGGTAGAGTGCGCTATTTTTAATTAATCATTTATGGTACCCAAGTTTATAAATATTTGGTCATATTATAAGCCAACCGACGGCTCGCGCAATTCTCGTATTAATAATTTATGGCACACAAGTTTATAAATATTTGTTCATATTATAAGCCAGCCGGCGGCTCGCGCAATGCTCAAATTAATCATTTATGGTATACACGTTCACCAATATTCATTCATATTTTAAGCCAGCCGACGGCTCTGGGTAGTGTTAATTAATCGTTCTCGTTACCTTTGCCGCAAGATTTTAACAGTAAGGCGACCTCCCAGCTGGTCGTTTAGATTAGAGCGCTCTTTTGTTAATGTCCATTTTCTGTGTACGCTGACTACGTCGGCGCTGTTGTAATGAGTTAAACCAATAGAGCGGTTTACTGTGCGTTGCTTTATGATTTGCCAACGAGCGTGTGCATACTTATTTTTCAGGTTATGTTATTTACAGTGTAAAGATTTATGTACGGCGAAGCCTGAGAACAATTGATAAGCGTTGTAGGTAAGTCGGTTGCGCTCATCGCCGCCGTGTTGGAAGTCGTAAAGCTGTGCACAAATATTTTACCCCGTTTGCCTTTTGAGGTTCGGTTAAGCTTGGGTTTCAAGTATTAATCTTGTGGCGCCCATTTTTTTTCAACACCTTATACATACCGTCACGCTTGCCCTATGGTGTACAGTTTCTATGACCACGTCTATCTCTCTAAGCTTATCAAGCCGTGGCCTTTAGCCTGTTTTGTGAGATTCCCAGGGTAAGTGATGACAGTTTCCGGACTTGTTGAAGCAGGTGGCACTCCCTAACCCTAGAGTGTCTTTAGAATCATTTGATACCATAACAAACTGCCTTCTCTGATGCTCCGAATGTGGCTGCAATTACTCGTACTTGCCCTCAGGCTTCCTTTGCTGTTCCAAATCGTAGCTGTGCTTTTTCAACTCGTTATTAGCTTTTTCAAATCGTGACTGTTTGGAAATTCGGACTTTTGTTGCTCTAATTTTGCTTATTTTGCTGTTTACCGGAAACACTGCACACACACAAACTAGCCCACGTCTGGATAATAATAATACGACCAGTTGGAACTCAAAAAGACTTTAATTACACAAAGATTTATAACATTCTTACTTGGAAGCCAGCACAGAACCCACTTTTCTTGGCTTCGCTTGGCCGAGCTTTTTTATTATTTACAAGTGTTGCTAAGTAACCTACTACATTTTATTATTTGTGAGTGCACCTACTATGATCTTATAAATTAATTGTTTGTTTTCTGGAATTGTCAAATATTGTTGCGCTTGCCTCCCATTTGTTTGCATTCACAACTTTCACTTTTCTGGTTTTAAGCACTGTCACTCTTAAGTGCTAACGCTACAGGTTGCTTTGTACGCTTAGGCATGTTACATAATTCTTATTACTGTATTATTACCCGTAATTTCATTGACCAACAGCCTAGCATGTAGGACTAAATACAAACTAACTGCACTTTTACTTTGTGACGCCTCGCCGCCCTTTGTACTAACACAATCTAATTAGCATATTCTATGTTACTTCCAATATCTGAGCATTTACCAAAATCATAGCAGCACTTATCATTTTAAATCATAATATCGAATTATGTTAATCGAAACCCTGCCGATAACGTTTTTGGAACCTATTTGCTGTTTTTATCTAATTAAATTAGAAATTACTCATCAATTATGTTTTATAAATCTATCAATGTTTAATTCTAATAATACCTCCATCTGTAGCGATTAATAAAGTACCAATTATGTTTGTTTGATTTTCGATTAATTAACATTTATTTAATATTAATAATTATAAAGAAACCAGAATTGCCATAGATAGCATACCATCTCAATATTATGGTGTATAACAATAGAAACTAGCAACTGCAACTACATCAGTAATATTGATTAAAAAAGCAAATAAGAGCTATAATAATTAATCGCGTAACTACCAATAAGTGATATCAGTAAATATGATACATAAGGTAGAAAGACGACTCGAACCTGTATATAGAGTGTTGAGAAAGTATACTGTCAGTTCTCGCGGTGATTCATTAGAAAAATTTTTAACAACAGGAAGACATTATTAGTTTCTCCTTGGATATCCAAATTGAAAGTTTTGAAGCCACAATAAGTGTTGGTACTATAGCATTAAAAGAAACGTGTTCAGCGTATCTAACAACTGCGGCATCTTCTCTAGAAACAATATTAAAGATGGTGGAATTGGAGAGCAAACGTATAAGTATTGATGAAGAGAACTTAAAAGATGCGAGAAAAGTACTACAAACATAAAAATGATAATTAATATTGTTCCTAACGAACAAATCCAAATAGAATCAAGATGGTTGGAGTGATAAAAAAATATCATCAAGTGCTAGAACAGTTTCAAATTATAACCGTTGGTTGGGCAGCGTTTGGTAAACTTCGCGACTTATTCGAGACCGACATACCTATCAGCTTGAAGAAAAAGGTTTTCAAAGAATGCGTCTTATTCGTACTTACTTTTAGTGTTAAAACTTTAACTATAACCAAACCCAAGGCAAAAAAGATCAAAGCTAGGTCGAAATCTAGTAGATAGAGTTATAAGCGAAGAAATTTGCAGATGAAGTATGCAGACCACATTATAAAAAGTATTACAAAGGTGAAATGGAGCTAGTTGGCACATCTTGCAAAACTTAAATGATAGTAGATGGTTGAAGAGAATGCTCAAGTAGAAACCAAAAACCTAATCAAACCATCGTGACTACATAGGCACGTTTGAGGGCCGGCTAGTTAACAGTGAAGACGGTGTGCGGTTCTCTACAAAAACTTAAATGCATGAATGCAAAATGGACGTCAACGAGTCTGAATAACAATAATAAATGTGTTCAGATAGAAACAAAAACTTATAAACTCAAAACAAAATCACAATAGTCTGAAATGCAGTAAATCTCATAACCTAGTGAGACGAATTTATTGTCCATTTCGTAAATTTAGTAATTTCCACGGAGAGCGGAACGCCGAGCAAATAAGCAACTGGTTTTGCATTTTGTCGAAGGCAGGTTTTCTGTTTAGTACAGGTTCCTGCAAACTGCAGTTTTTCCGCCGAGGGCAGTAATAGTTGTCGCTAGATGGCGATATAGTTTGGCGTCATTTCCGGTTCGCCAAGAATTTCACAAAGGCGTTGGACGTTTGTTTTGTTTTGTGCCGAATCTTTCTCCATCGGCCGTTTTGAGCTTTCCCGAGATGGGTTGTTGAGTTTGTAGAATTGCTAGCTATATAAGGATAATGCAGGACAATCGATTACGCCATATTTTTTGACCCAAAAACATGCAGATATAAATTTTTGAGTGAGCACATTTCTTAGGTTGGATAGGCAGATTTTTTCTGGTAAGGCATTTTATTCTTTGGTGTTTAATTTGCTAATCTGAAATATATATATATTGTTATGATACGTAAAATTCAGGTTTTGAATAAAAATTAAAGAACATATAAATTTGGGAGATTAATACAATCAACTTAGAAAAGTTTTAAAAAAGATTGTTAGTTTATTTGAAAATAAGCAATGGAAGTTTAATTTGAGGCAATTTACAATTTATTTTGAAAAGTAATAGCAATTGAGTATTCTATCATGGTGGTGAAAGTTAATAAGGAAACATAAGCTAATTTTACATGTGACAAATATGCTTTCTATTAGAAATTAGAATGTAGTAGGTATAAATCATATTATTTAATTTTAAAGAGTGTATGAATAATTGTAACTAGCATAAAGGGGGATTTTGTTTGGGATTGTTGTAAAAATCACAAACTTGAATATAGACGTATTTTAAAAATATTCTTTCGAATTTAATAAAAGAAATGGAAAATTTACTTTAATTTGTATTTATTATTTGGTATAATACAATAGACAAAGCTTTAACAAATCTGCGAGGTGAAAACAAAGTTAAAATATGAATATGAAATAGTGCTAGTATACAGTTATTGAAGAGAGTATGGAATACAGTTTAACTAGATACGAGTAAGAAGAAAATAATAATATTTCAATAGAATTGGATTATTTAATGACTGCAAGGAATAATAAGTTACATTAGTTACTGCATTTGGTTATTGTACGGAGGACGTGTTGATCATTTGACGGGAGTTGCCGGTGGAACTGCTTGATTTGGACTATTGTGTTTGGTTGCTGACTACAGAGTAGGAGCTGGGGAATACAGAAGATTAGCTTGGGATCATCTGTAAGAGTGAACTTGACAGGAAGCTGTTGGGTTGACAGTTGCAGTGTAAGGAACGGGACCATTTCTGCAAGCAGCCAGGGTTTTGACAGGTTGGAGGTTATTTGACGGTTGGCTGATCTATCGGGAATCCGAGCTGTAAACTTCAGGAACAGTGGTGTTTTGAGGTGACTAGCAGTGAAAGTACGAGGAGTTCAGGTTGGTCTTAATTAGTCTTATAGAAGCATATTGAATAAAAGACAATTAAGAGAGTGAAATAAATATAATAAAGTACTTACGTGAGTGAATTGAGTCAATTACATGTGAGTAGAAAGAATATTTGTCATTTTTGATTATTGTTGGATCATTGTTTGAAGTGCAAGTTGACAGTTAGTGTCAGTCAAGAATCAAAAGTCATTATAAAAATAAAAATTTCAAATAACAGACAACTAGATTAACGAACCACCCTTGAAAAGTCTCAATGCAATGCATTTATTAAACAGAATAGAATTTGAAATTTAAAAGAAGATAAATCAATTTAAAAGAAAATAGTAGAGCTAATATTACGTAATTAAATAGGCGTCTCAACGTATTAGCCACTACAATATATAGCCTTCACCCTACGGGCTAAGCTGTTCGAGTAGAGAGAAACTCTTCAGATTAGTTGGTTGGCTCGCAGTTTTCGAGTAGATTTAATCCCGCTGCTTCTGAATGGAACGAGCATTGCCCGAGTTAGCCTACTGTGTCCGCCTCCGTGCCGGCAGAAACAGCTGGTTTTAACGTCACCTCTACCTCCTGCGGCATGTGCCGATTACGTCCAGTTTGGGTTTGAGCCTGACGGTTTTATGTTATTTTAATCTGTAAATTCATATGCAATCGATTTCATTGCTAACGGCCTCACCGTTTGTTGTCAAATAGTAGTTTTACGTGTGTGTAAAATTTAGCGCCAGTTTTGAGCTAAGTTTAATTCAAGAATAGATAACGTCGCTTCGTACGCTAAAATCTAGCTGAGTGGATGGTCACACCACTTTACGTTTGTTTCTCTAATTATCACCTATATCAAGTTTGCTGGCTGGGAAAAGCAATCCCAGCATATCATAGTGTATACCAAACATGCATATATCTGAATGGGGGTTTATTCGCGACATGTAATTGGATCACTAAGTGTGGAAAGCAGTAACGTTATAGCATTCATTCAGTCTACGGTTTGCTTCAAAATTAATTACTTTGGCTATTTTGACATTTAAATTAATCCAGATTGGAAATTAGCATATATTTACTCAGCAAGGGCTGCGTTTCCATTCACACTATCTGAGGTTTCAATTATTGAAATTCTGATAACTATTTATGTGATATAATATTAATTATGTGATATAGTTTTGTTTATTGTTCGTTGATGTCAGTAATTAAAAATCGATTTTATTCTCCCCCATTGTTGATCAATTACTTATTTGAATCTTTATACGATTTTTCGAACTGTGGGTTTCATTGATTTTATTCTGTGTTGTTACCTTTGAGCAATTTAATGGTTCGTTCGCTCAAATAAACAAGGGAAAATGGGCCTAAATCATTTGGTACCACTGTAATTTAGATCTATTAGTTTTGAAGGTAAGTTACCTACGCCCTTCCACTGAGTTAGTGCGAGTGCATGTTCCGATTCAATATTTTCAATTTATAATGTAACACTAGTACTAACTGAATTTGTAGTAACGAAAACACACATAATCATGATCAAATGTAAATTAGCCAAAAATATGTTACTTTAATACAAACGTTCAGTGCGATAAGTGCACCTAACAAAAATAAGATCTAAAATATGACAGTCAAAAGTATGCAAGCAATATCAACTGCGTTAAGTGCACAAACTACATAGATTGTTAAAGTTTAAATGTGAAAAACACTACTCAAACAAATTAAACGTCGATGAGGCCTTGAGGGCGCTTATCGAAGGCATACGCACAACGCAGAATGTAATGTACGAGATCAAAGTCAAAATATCAAACATATAAGCAAAATTGTAGTTCGAGGAGCTACGCTGGGAATTTAAAGAATCCAGCCTGAATCATGGAAACACCCCACAAAATTTATAAATCAAGAGCATAGTTACGTGCACTACCAATCGGTCGCTCCCTGCAAAAATTACAGACTCCCTGGGAAGATTACTAGCTCCTTGTCGAAAAGCTACAGCCCACACCGCATTTAGGTCAAGACCACCTCACGAACTGGACTTGCCAGTGCAAAAGCAGCAATCTGAATGATGTCTGCACGTGCACGATACAGGACAAGAACATCTGGACACAGTTCGATACGATATCAGAGTATTATTACGAGATCAGAACGGGTTCAGAACACCTTCAAAATTAGTCCATACGGTATGAGTACAACTTGAAATACACCTAAAGTTAATCAAATGCGGCTAGAATAAAAATCAAACTAAAATAATAACGTGCAACTTACCCCAGAGATATAAATCTGACTGACAAGCAGAGACATCTGAGGGCTGCCAAAATCCAGACCAAAATGCGCAAAAATCGTCAGCGACCAGTGTAAAAAGTACGAAAGTGCATGCCGCGATTAGGCGGACAAAATCAGAACGTAAGGGCGAACAATTCAAATAATATGTCAATAACTCTAGCCCAAAATACGTCGCTTTTGCCCGTAACAAACTGGCATGTGAAACGAAGAAAATTACCTACGCGTTGGGCTGACCATCGCAAACGAATCACTTCAAATTCGGTGGTGATAGATGGGCGAAGAGGATTCTCAAGTCGAGGCAGAAAACCGATAAGGGAACTTGAGAAAAATCACCCACGCGTTGAACCGATGACCTTGAAAGAATCTACTCAAATTACATAGCAACTGCTCAGTATAGGAGCAATTAGGCTAATTGAAATGATATTTTCTCGCATATCCGAAGCCCCTACTGGATTGCTCTCTTCTTCAAGGTTAGTAAAATTCATTTGCTAGTATTAATCTAATCTATTTGCCCAAGGTATACGCTGTTACGTTTAGAATACGTCGTCTTTTTAAATTGTATTGGTATTTTCCGAGCGTCGCGCGATTGGTTTGCACTTGGCTGCGACAACTTCGATGCGCTTTTATCTTGGAAATGCCGATTGTGGTCTTCGACTCGTTCTTTTCCCTCGCAGTTTTTAAACAAGCAGTACGGTGGTTTTAACAATTCAAGAGCTTTCGGGGATGTTTTGGTGAGGCTTTTGGTGATATGCAAGCCTTGACGTTTTGTGGCTTTGATGCCCCGAGCTCACGAGAGGAAGTTTTCCTACGCTTTGTGCGGATTTATTAGTAATTGCAACCACGAGCTTTTCATGTGCCCAAAATCGTCATTTGGGGTAAGTAATTAGATGCGCTAGGACCCCTTGTAGTTGTGTATTCTACCGTTGGACTCCTTTTCCTATTCACAGCAAGCAGTGCCAGGCATAAATAATGCCGGTCTAATTCGTTAACCAGTGAAATCTGGGGCCCGATTGCCGCTTCGAATCAGGTGCGGCGCTCGAATGTTTTCCGTGTCCTCGGCGACCGCTACAGAGCCTACCTAGGGCACGAGAGGGACAGGTCTGGGGGTTGCCTTCCCTCCTGCTTTGGCATCCCTATCTCGCTGTCGCGATGCAGATTGCGCTGTAAAACCCCAGCTACGGCAGTACGCCTTTATTGGCCGAGAGCAGGAACTGCGTTTACGATGTCTTCCAAGACTGAGCTAGAAGATCCTGCGATCCAGGTGGCTTGCTAAATCGCCCTTTTAATGTTTGTAATCTACAGCATTGCTGTATTTTGTTGTAAGTCTGTAAGTATGTTGCAGCATGTAATTAAGTAATGTAGAGCGATCCTGCGATTTCGATTGATGCCATTTACTGTGATCATCGTTATAAACCTGTACTGTGATATTTACCCGAAATTATATGATTTTTATGCCAGTATACAGGGTGAGTTAGTTATGGTTGATTGCATTTATTTGGAGCTATCTTTCAGAAAGTGAAATATAGCGTGGGTATGGAGTTTACACATTTTCGCTAGAACGCCGGAGTGCATTCGCCATTATTTGAAAATTTGGTGGCGCTCTGAGGCATTTATTTAATTATTGTTTTACCGTTTCATTTTCATTCTTAAGAACTTGACGCCCCCAATCACTGAGCTGGCGGCCGGCTTTTGCACCTAAGTGTACCTAATTTTATTTCTTTGGAAGATCGCCCAGTTATTTCAGTAATAATGAGCTAACAACGTAAATATGCATTTCAGAGCCTTTTATTTTCTTTCTGTATTAGAGTTCAAAGTACAGCATTCACATATAAACACAAAAACGTTTAAAAATGTAGCATTGTACCATTCATACAAGTAAACTGAGACTGAACTTGGATCATCTTATTTCGAGGTTAGTCGATACGTACTTCTTTAGAAGTGGTCCAGTTTTCGTTTACACTAGTTTCTAAGTACTTGTAGTTGGGTGCTTGTTCTAGAATGTTACTTTTTGCTCTCATGGTTACTCTGTGATATCAAAATTTCGAAACATTCATTCATTTGAAACATTCAACATTAAACCGAATTTTTCACCAAATAGTTCATTATCAGTTATAGAGTCGTTACGCCAGTTGTCAGTACAAAGCATCGGCTGCATATCTAAGATTTGTCATTTTTTTAACGTTAAACACCACTTCTCCAGTGTTCTCTGTTAGAATATTTTAAATTTTCAAGGAATCGTAGAGAATTTCGGCGGAAATGCCTATGATCTCGCCCTGTAAGCCAGGAAGTTGGACGCCAAGTGCCGGCGACTAGCAAATACGATCCCACAAATTTCAGTTCTGCGTTCGACTTGAAGCGGATAGTAGGAGAGCTAGCGCTTGACATCCGCGGGCATTAAGTAGTGGCTGTTAAACTCCTTGAAGAAGTGATAATGTCTCGGTTTCATCAGCTGTGCCTGTAAAGACCTTTGAAATTCAATTACTTCAAGTTGCAGGCTTGATGTGCCCTAAATTCGGCATTGCCTACACCTTCAGACAAATATCTCCGGCCTTTTCTGGATAATTTTTGCAGATCTTGTAGTTCGTGCATGTTTCTATCTTCTCTTCTAGTAGCTAGAGAGGTAGGCATATATCGGAAAATATTTGTGTATATGCGTATTCGAGTGTGCTCCCACGGACACCATCTTGGGCTGCCCTCATTAGCGAGGGTCTCGATTGTTGGCTTTCCTTCAGGTTGTACCACTGCATGCAGGTCCTTTCTTGAACGAGTTAAACCCCACGGGTGGAATACCAGGTAAGTGCGCAGCTCTACCAACTTTAGCGACCTTTTTTCTAGGTCATTTTGTCTGGATTAGGGAATCCCAATCATACCTGTCGGTAGGATGAAATCTATTAGCTCTTATACAATAATAATTACTCTCTTGAATTGCTTTAGATAGAACACCCACGCTTTCAGAATAGAACCGCACCCTTATACCTCTGCAGCTAACTGGAGGCACTTTTGGTTTGATTGCTTTTAAATACATTTTAGATTAGATTGTAAAATATCATAGAGATGTTCTCTGAATGATGTCATTTTTGACAGTGGTCTATTATGAGATGTTGTATCGGACTTTTTCCACTGTCTCGGGTGTTTACCACACGACGTTTCGGGAGTCTGAAGATAATCTCCGAATATCAGTTAAACAGTAGATGGGAGATTATGCAGGTCTGAAGGCATTTTCCTTGACGATCGATTCTGTAGTTTTATGATCTATGCGAATGGCTATTTGGCTACTCCTGTTGATTGTAATAGCTAACTTTTGGTGTTTAACGCAGTCAAAGGTTTTTAGTAAGTAACCTATATAAGCTGTTATATCTTTTCATCTACATTTAACTATAGAAACATCACCGCTTTTGGGCTCCTTATCTAGATGGTACACAAATATTACTAAGTATGTGTATAATAATCCCAACAATGGCATTTCACGTGTTATATTTGCTTTCAATATATAAATAGGACACTATGAAATTTACTCTTGTTGTAATTCACCGAAGAAAAGCCTCATTGACATACGTATTTATTAAATAACGTGTTCTGTCAACCTCTATTAAACATTCAAACACGGTTTAAGAGCACTGCTGATTAGGAAATAATTGGCAATTGCATTTCAAATTAGCCAGAAATTTTATTGGTATTTATAGTAGTTACAACAATAAAAATTACGCTAAAATTACATTTTCGCGTCTGTACATTGCTTAGTTGGTCCCAATGTTTCGTCTAATATTAGCTTCTGGTTTGCTTGCCTTCACATTTGGTAGGATTTTAACTTGTACCTACGTTTTGACCAATTAAAAATAACGAAAATTTACATTACTTCAGGCGGTGAACTACCACATCAAATGGAACTTAAAGGAAAAATAGTAGGAGGGCGGAACACCACCATATCACATTACCCTTACCAATTATCGTTTGAGTTTAATGGCCAACAGCACTGCGGGGCTTCACTAATCAGACCAAACATAGCAGTCACTGCTGCGCATTGCACAGCAAAACTACGGTGTGTATGCAATATCTTTCCAATATTCCCATCATATTTATTATTTAACTCAGCGAATACATGGACTACATGACCATTCGTGGTGGAAGTTCGTACTGGGGACAAGGTGGGCAAACAGCTGGAGTTTCTGACATTTGCACTCATCCGCTGTACCACGACCATGACTACGACGTATCTGTTCTATTGCTGGACACATCATTTGACCTTAACACCAAAACACACATAATTCCTCTACAACCCACAGGTAAAGACGTTCCAGTTGGAACC
Organism: Agriotes lineatus; assembly: GCA_940337035.1. Lineage (NCBI taxonomy): Eukaryota > Metazoa > Arthropoda > Insecta > Coleoptera > Elateridae > Agriotes > Agriotes lineatus. Next base: position 11,153,073 of record OW679203.1, on the reverse strand, counting down.
CTTGCTACTGTCACCGGCTGGGGTCGTATATCAGATGGTGGAGTTACGTCCCCTGTATTACAAACGGTTGATGTACCTAAGCTTATGTACGGTAGTTGTGCATCACAGTATCCAAGAGAAAAAATATCGCCGCGAATGGATTGCTATGGATATGAGAAGGGCACGAAAGACGCTTGCCAGGGCGACTCTGGCGGTCCACTGGTTTTTGAAGGAAAACTGGTCGGTATAGTATCGTGGGGCTATGGTTGTGCTCTCCCTGATCTTCCTGGAGTTTATGTTAAGGTAGCGGATCCAGCAATTAATGAGCACATTAATAAATGTATTGACACCTACCAGTTTAGAAAGTGATAGTATCGTGCCTATAACTATCTTTCAGTTATGAGTAACTGTAAAGTAAATGAATAAAACGCAATGGATTACTTTTGTAGAAAGTTCTTTGTTACTACGTACTATCTATTAATATTTTTTAATATAACCGATACGAGCACTCCCTCCCTCTGAATTACATGAGATAATATTGTATGTCAAGATTTATTTGTGCCCTAAATCCAAAACTTTTATATCCATTCATTGGCATTACCCAGATACATGATTCTTAAAGCCTGCTACTGATGATGGGAGTTAAGAGGGGGCTATTCGAACGCCTCGTATGAAAGAAATAGTACTGCACGTCATTGTTACAACTTTTATATTTTGTATTAATTAGACTATCCTTGGTACGAAAAAGTTATAATTTGATCATATCCAATAAGTATGCATACAATGATTTTTGGGTTCTTTTTACAGCGCATGCAGTTTCGATGACAGTTGAATTGCATTGAATTTCTGACAATGTACTTCAACAAGACCCCACTACCAAACTTTTCTGGAAAATCTTTTATTCGAAAGGGTACCATGGTAGAATTTGAAGCTTCACGTCCCGTATCGTCGCTTTTACTTTTGGTAGAATATTGAAAATTCTGCTGTCCAGCATTAATTTGTATCATTCAAGCCCGACGATTTCATTCTTGAAGCCAGAGGCTTGCATCCTTTCAACTTGCCGTCTGTCGCTGTAGATGGCTTTTCGCCTCAAGTCCAAGCGATGACATACATTTCAAGTTGCCTGTGTATGTTAGTTAAGAAATGCATGTTGCGAATTGTTGCCGCTTAGAATGTGTTGTATGCTATTTAAGAAATCGACCTCAAAGTTCTGACCACATACCAACTGGAAGTACAGATTGTTGTAAGTATGTCAGCAGGCTATTGATACGTGTCTCTTGGAGAATTACACCACGGGAAATATGTTAAAACATTAAGTGACATCATGGATATTTTGAACCCAATCAGTGACGAACGGCAATGATTTGGTAAGAACGCGTCTACAAAAATGTATTTGCTTTATTGACTTAGCCAGTATACAAAATGGGATAGCGGTATAATATCGTATAATGTAGGTAATTCGCAGCGTTCTCTAATCACAGCTAAGGAATTTAACATATCCATTGACAAAACGAAAAATCTCGCCATATCCAAAGAGTGTCATCAGTGCAAACTTGTAGTGGACAAGAAAATACACGGGCAATAATGAGCTTTAACTAGCTTGAAGTGCTTTTACGGTCCAAAAACCGATTGACGACACCGCAATAGGAAAAAAGAAAGCCCAATAGCTTAGGGAAGGTTGTGGACCGGTGATTTTATACTTTTGTCTAGTTACCGCAGATCAAAAAAAGTATCTCTCGACAAGCATGTTACGAGGAAAACAATAATTATATCATAAAATAGAAAAACTCGTAACAATTAAAATGTTCCGATCAGCTGACATTCTAAACAGAGGGCGGTGCAATTCGAATAATAGCCAAGAGAAAACAATGAAGCACGTAATCGTGCACTAGCTCAAGGTAAGGGATGTTAATAAAATACCAGGGCGCCACGTAGTCTGTATATAATAATGGACAACTTTCAGCCCGCTCAAACCACGCAACTTAGATCAACAATATTTGTCGAGAGGTAGTACTTTGGTAGTTTCTGGGGAAAAGAAATTTACCATTAAACAGCACCAGAAATATATAAGTTAATACTAGTCCTTGCTTTCCTTTGAACACTTCCTGCAAGTTGCTTTATAGAAATCGTAAAGAAACACATTGGTAAAATTATTCAAGTCGGTATACTAAACACACAACAAATATAGTGGTAAACGCGCTGATACACATAGGTCAAAATAATCAGCATCTTAGGTGACGTTATTGTATACAGTCTAACTCAGCAAACGCCGGTTTCACATTCAACAAGTTTATAGCTCGAAAAAGACTCCATAATTTAACTACACTTTTGCGTAATAGCGTAACATTTAATAAACATTTACGTATAACTGCAAAATCTATATTGTACTTTGTATGTTTACACATGAATATTTACGTTTAACTTAGTTTGTTAGACAATATCCGCAATGGACACTATGTAGTTACGCACTAATGTTACTTGCAAAAATAAATACAATTCTAACCTAACTAACAACTTGCAGTTCCTTAAATTTGACAGGAGAGCAGCAACTGCTTGATCTGGGAAAAACAGCTAAGGGTCTCGAGAAAACTTTTTACCTACTTCACACACACACACCCGTGCGCGCGCACACACACACACACAGGAGATTGTGCCGAAATTAGTCAAAAATCCACTGAGTGAACGCTTTAAACGATTTAAACAGTGATGCACCATACATACGCTGCCGAGACTTGAGTAGATAAAGTTACAGCAAGGAAATTATAGGATCAACAGAAATGAGAGTGCCGTTTAATTTACTGGGTATAATACGAAATGACACCACCCGAGAAATATGTTAAGTTGAGAACATAGTGAGATGGGCGAGACAACTAAGCAGAGTCAATATGGCATTACTCATAAATCTATACATTAGGAATATGAAGAAAAGAAAAAGAAATAGTCACTATAGTAGATGCACTTCGTATTAGATTCAAATTAGTAGAAGAGCTCAGCGCTTACATGGATAAAATATTTCGAACAATACGAAGACAGAGGAAAAATCAACAGTGAACATAACAATGAGAATAAGAGATTTACAGGAGAGCGACTAGCAAATACATTCGTTTTTTACGTTCAAAGAACTAAAAGTAAGTTCTACTTGGTCAGCTATAGACGCAGACACGCGATTGACTGTAGACACAACAGAACACATGTGCCAAGCTCTGTCGCTGCAGGCTGCCACACAGTAGTATAAAGACGTCCCGCTACAGCTCTAGATCTTCCACACGGATGGGCAGTGGGGAAGCGGGGCACCCTGCAATCTTTTATTCGTCACTAAATATTTAACTCACGTTCACGGTCCGCTTTTCAAATATTACTCAGATGTCCCCATAATTTTCAGATATATTTTAAAATATAAGTTCGGGAAACATTACGAAGTACCTACCAATAACAAAACTGCTGAGAATATTTAGTTCAGCTGAATTCAAGTATTTGAGCTTTTGCGCTATCAATATCACAAGCATGTGAAACCATTTTTCGGCTTTTGGAAAACTTAATTCATTGAATGTCCATATAAGCTGTAGGTAACGCTAGCTTCTACATAAATTTTAATTAAACATTAAAAATGTATTTAAATTCGTACATCACGTAATCGAGCGTTACATCTAGCCCTTGCTCGGTTTACAATAACGCAAAGGCACCCGCTATGCGCAAAGTCGACCTCAATGAACGACGACGCCGCTTCCCACTCAATGTTCCTCAGAGCGTCTGTTTCAATAAAGCTGCCCGAAGAGTATTGTTACGTGTAATTTTACATTTAGATACAGTTAAGGATTGTTTGGATAATTTCTTAGCTTAAATGCATTCATATAGTTAGATTCACCTGCATACGTTAGGTGTAGCTTTGGTTGCATACTCATTTTTGCAAAATCCTTGATTTTTAGGGAATTTTGAGTAACAATTTTGAAAATTGTTTTGATAGTACGATTTCCGGCGACCATTTTTAAGTTTTCCTTTTTTGGAGCTGCATGTGATCTTTGGGAATTTTCACTTAAGTGGATTATATAGTTTCCATAGTTCTTTGAGGAATCTGCCATCCAGAAATAGGAAATGGGTGTTATATTGCTAAAATGAATCCGATTGTATTGGGATAAATATATATTTCTGCAATTTACTTACTCGAGGCCGCATTACAACTCTGGTATGTTAATTTATGGTTGCCGTTGAACATTTTTCGATAACGTCTCGTATTTAGGCCTCCTCGTCCTAGTTTGGCCTCATCGTCCTGGTTTGCTGTATCGTTCTCCAATTTTTCGGAATCTATTATGCCTGTGGCATTGTTGTTACTTGGCTAAGGCACCTGGAGCAACAATTCCGTTCCAATCCGAGCCCCTCAGCACATGTGATAGTTCGCATGCAAGGCTTCTCCCCATGGTGACTGCACTCGACTGCGTTTCTCACCTGCAAAGTTAGATGAAGCCCTGACTCTTTGGAGGTTATTCAAGCTGGTGGACATCTTAATAGCTATCCCCCATAGCTGTTGATGTAGCGGCTCTTCTGTGCACAATCCAGGTATCTACAACACCTAGTGTTATCTACCTTTTGGTGTTTATTGAACTGAAAATATCGTTCGTTATGGCACTATGATCTTTACTTTATGTATTGTACTTACCTAGGTATATGCTAGCGAAATTCATGTCGTTTTACATGCTAAATATTGTATAGCTTCGTTGTACATCACGTGCAATTACTTTGGTGTAATAGGATAATGTCATTTTATGCATTTAATATCTTTACGTTTGGTAGTACTGCTTTGGTCGCATTCGAGTGTCAGATACTTGTCAATGTTCAAAATTTAAACCATTATTGGCGAGGGTCTCCGGGAGCATCAATTTAACATTTAACATAATATGAGCACCGTAAATACACCATGTTATGTGTATTAGCACTCCCCTAGGCGAAATGGTACCAATTCGAAGAGGTTCGCGACTAGATAGAGTATTTACCTAATTAATCAAGCGATATAGAACTTACTATTCTCCCGCATTCCGGTATCGCTGTTTTTAATTATATTTAAGTCACTATCGTAGTTGATACACGGGTACTCGAACGAATTGCGATTATCGTAGTCACATTTTAGACTTTATTAATATAAAATCTTGTACATTACATACCACTAAAATTACATTTACAAACTATTCCATTTACATACTATTATCACAGAATTGTGTTGCCTTTTTCCAAGTATGACACAGAATTCCGAAGGTGTACAAACTGTAAATAAATAACTAGGTTATTTCGAGTCTTGGTGTTTTCTGTCTTTTATTATTTTTTTTTTGTGAAACAGCTAGTGGTTTAGGAATTTACACGGCCACCTGTAGGTTTTCTGGTTTGGACCGTCTCAAACCAGTGGCGCTTCCGGACAACCCACCCCATCCTGCTCAGGACCTAGCTTGGCAAACGTTTGCTACACGACTCGACGATTCCTGTACCACCCTGCTGTGAAGTATTTATAATTTTTGTTTTTACGTGCAAATAAATTCCCACGTGTAGCAAATGTAATAGTATATAAGAAGCTCCGTGACCAGTTTACATCACTTGAGTCCACCGATCCTGACAAGCAACTGCTGTAGCCTGAAAGAGCTTTCCGCCTTAAGCCCCCTTTTCATAAGGGATCTTTCTCGACTGTATAAAAATTAAAGAAACTGAACTCGCCACAAAGTATTAAAATAACGCAGGCATCACGGTTACATTTTTTCAATATTGTGTGCTTAGCAACGCGCGTCCAAGGCATTTCCTAGCTTTACCGGATGCAATTTGGCGAAAATTATTGGATGGAGACCCCGAGAGATAAATTATTAAACGACTTTAAAATAAATTTAACATTTATCTAAACCTCGCTTTCAATGTCACATTTCATATTCAACTGAAACAAGAATAGTAAACGCAATAACTTAATCATATTAAGTAAAATGAATCACTTTGCGATTAAAGCAAATACTGAGTTAGTCTGTTAGAAACAACTTAGGATATTATTAATTATTTGCATGAAAGCGTTGTTTTCGAGAATACCTTTTTGAGAGTTTTTGCGATTCCGTTTAATAGTTTAATAATAGTTTTTGCTTGAATACAATGATGATTTTTATGCAAGGCCTTTATTACTTCTCTTTATCAATGCCAGACCTCTTCTTGCTTGCATGGTTTCACATGCTATTCGTGCTTTGAATTTGTAATAACCTGAATTTTGTAATATTTTTGACGTTAGAAATGCTTGCTCTGATCAGGTAATATTTTGTCAAGTTACTATAACGGTAGCTATAGAAAGACGACGGTTTACTTAAACATTCGAGTAAACCTTGGAACATTATAACTCCGTCTATCGGTCCGTTTAGATACATAAAATAAGTTAGACGTTACCTAATAAGTGGGGTACAAATTGTGGTCTCTGAAGGCCAACGAAGACTAGGGAATTAACTATAAAACAGTTAAATCTACGAACGCATACCAATAAATTTAAGATATACAACAAAGAAGCGCGGAAAGATAACTTACAGACGCTATTAAAGGTCGATATAATGTGAACAGGGATTATATCATGGCACATGGTTGGATCTTTAAAAATGATTGTGCCACCAGTATAGTGTATGAATTTTCGTCTTGAAGTTCTGATACCATCTCATGTGGAACCCCTAGAGAAAGGATGCATTAGTGGTTTGAAGCTGCCATTCAGCTACCCTGGAAAAAATTACCAATTTCGAAGGCCTTACTCTTACAATTCCAGGCCATAATACTGGTGAAAATGTTTTCGCCACAATCTTGCAGCTTTGTTAAGGCAGCTTATTCACAGAACCACGGAACAGCACGTCCTGTGGTCTTGTTTTGTCGCCACCCACTTGCAGCTAGCACACGCCAGGTATCTTCTCTACCATGCCTATCATGGTCGAACCATTTCGAATGCGCGGAGTAAAACTAAAGAAATACTCTTCACTTATAATCCGAACTCTTATTACAGCGTGTTACTAACGGTGTTGTCACACCCTAGTACTCTTTAATGTTTTTGTAGTGGCTTACAGGTTCGACGATTTTTAATTGCACTCAGTTACTTAACGTAGGATACGTTCAACAACGACGCTTGTACGGGAGGAGGTATTTCGGCTTTGACTTGTTAATCGTTGACAGCTCGTACACAATTTGAGGTGTAATAAAGATATTCAGACGCAAAAGGCCGTATGCACTAAAACCTCGGTTTCTAAAGTATTTCAGTATCCGCATTTCGTTTCTTACCGGATTTTAAGTTTTATGTAGGGTTGGGAGGCGCGTGCTCATGTAAGAAATTGCGAGAAAAATCGCACATCAATTTATTCTCTAGTCAGATTATTTGCATTCTATTTTAACAAGACAACTGTGTACATACGTAAACAAATTTGACATTCGCAACTAGTACAAAACAAGATAAATCATAAAATAAAACATTAAAATATATGTATAACATTACCAATTTATACCCTTGACAATATTTTTAGTATTTGTATACGTGTGAACATTCATCATTTCCTTTTGCCCTCTTTTGAACATTCCCGTTGGGGCTAATATTGTCATTGTTGGGAGGCGATTGTATATAGTGCAAATACAAATTGAGTTACAGCAATTTGTGATTTCGAATTGTTGTCCTAATGAAACAATAATGTAGTCTAGGAATTTACACCAACAGCTGTAGGTCTTCTGCTTTAGATCGTTTCAAACCAGTGGCACTTTCGGAAAACCGGAACAGGAACCAGCCAGCCGAATTTTACTACACCGCACATCGCTTCTTGGATCACAGTGTCTTTTTCAGTAATGAATTATTTGAACATTATTGAATATTTGAACATTGAGCAATGTATATAAATCATAAGCATAACAAAATGTACAGTTTTCGCAGGTAATCGAGAAGCCCTACAATATTATCCCGAGGTATGGAACAGCACGCTAAAAGCAGTAAATATGGAGATTAACATAGACAAGAGCAAAATCTTTGAGTAATTCATGAGCACATAGTGGAGCAGGTAAACGAAACTTGAAGTCACTGCAACCCAACGTACATACAATTAATCAGAGCTCCGTAGATACTCAATATTTATTTGAAAAGGCATATTAATTAGATCTGTTGTCTTTGAAACTTTTTTAGCTACCTACTCACATAATAAAGCTGATGGAACGTGTATTCTCATGATGCACCGTGAAGTGGATAACGTTGAATTTCCACCTCTATGGCATTTATCGTACACCGTAAATTTAATTCAAATTAACTGATAAATTCTACATGGACAGTATAAACATCAAGATACAGAAGATTTAAAAAATATTATTATAAGTGTTGTTGATTCCCATCTCAAGAGCATTGGCCTTTGTTTGACTATGATTAGACATTGAAACCCATGATTATGATGCAATAGATTATTATACCCATATCGATGATTACCAGATATTACTATTACTGTTGCAAAGGACTAACAAAGCCAACTAAAGCTCTAAGCGAAACTTGATCTTTAACTGATATAATCACACTCATAAATTGAGCCCCAATACTATAAATAATACTTTAAGTATTTAAATAGACACTTAAGCAGGAACTTCAGCGTTTATCAGACAACAATTGTAAAGCGTTTTTATCATACAGTGCCACCAAGCACACAAAAACCCCGGGTAGGGGAGGCTGGCGCTAGCTCCGTTTGAAAATTACACTCCGTAGAAAAAATTATAAACATTCGTAAACGCGGGAAATTTAAACATTTTATTTTAAAAATCATTCGAGTTCTTTTAAATATAACAGTGTTTAAGTTACAAAATCACTACTTATTAAATAAATTCTATGTAACAAAAATAATAGTACATAGCACAACTAAGAATGCAATACATATTTTTATGATTACTGAGAGATTATATAAAATAAATTAATTATCCATTATCCTAAGAGCTACCTAATACAAAACGTTTTTAAACAAAGGAAATAGACATTAAGATCGCCAGTACAAAGAAAAAGCTAAAAAGAAAAAAAATGCTGACCCAAATACAGTATATTCTTCTTATAATAGACTTGCTTGTAATCGATTCTCGTTTTGCAAAGTACCGACTACCAAAATCCCCAGTCATTTAAATGTATCTTTTGTAAAGACCTAATCCATCATCTGACTGCCAGCATTTTCCTACTCCATAATTAGAATGAATATATGTTTATTCTAGGAACGTTACAGGTTTTTTGTTTGTACCTATTTCTCCATTTTTTTCTATTTTTCTTAAATATCTAGAACGCCACTCAACAATGCCACTCCTTTCCATGAGCAATTTTCTGCTGTCACATTTTTTTATAGTTTTTTCCACACTGAACATTTCATGAACCGTTCTTTGCAAAACTTCCAAATCAAAATCGTCGAGAACGATTTTTTTTGAGTCTTCCTTGAGTTTCTTCTTCTACTGAGATGTTAAAGAAGTAATGCCTGGAAGAAGTAAGGACTAAAGTATTACCTGCATTAAGTTTTTTAATGACAATACTGAGAAACAATATTGTTATTTTTTATGTATTACCTACTGTAGGATACTTCTTACGAACTTTCTTTATCAGAGAGGTTGATTTTCCAGTTGCTGCGGCTGCTCGTTCTGTAGGTTGCTATACCGGAAATATCAACGTTCCAGAAATCGTCTGTTCATTAAAACACGTTATGACATTTGCAATGATACTTCTTGTTTCTGAATGCACAAAAGCTTTCTTGCTTTATAACTCATTGTAATTCTATGTAAAAAGAAATTTAGTATTACGTAAATATATAACTGCAACTTAAGGTAGCATTTTAAAAAGAATTTAATACTTACGATTTGATGGCAAATAACCAAGCCACCCAAATTTAAACGGCGAATAGGTAAACAATAACAAACAGAACTAACGACGAAAAGCAATACTAACAAAAATGAACACAGAACAACAAAACTAATGAACAACAGCACTAAAAAACTTGGAAATTAGACAATTCTATCTGACGTAATAACAGCAATAGCGAAGTGACATTTGCTTTTTGTTTGAATGTACCTCTCAGCAAACCTTCCTCTTTATTGTAACTTTATTTCCTCTTACGGGAATTTTAGATTTAGTTCACATATTTTCCGGAGCTTTTGTGTGCTTGGTGGTACTGTAGATAACCATATCTAATTTTTCCATTAAGTTCATCTACTTTAATACTATGGTGTACATCTCTAGTAAGTGGTGTCTATAATAAAAAGAGACCTGCTAGGTCAGTTAATCTAAGAAGAAGTTGCTTTATATAGCAAAATATAGCTCCTCAATTATTTTTTTTTTGGGATACACCACCTTCTCATTAGAATTCGCAGCGTCTGCATGCACAATAAATGTTACCTCGTCTAGAAACGAAAATACTATTTCCTTTACACAATTTTGTATGTTTTGATGTAGCAGCTTGTATTTAAAACCTTCTATCCATATTTGATCGAAGGCTGGTTTAATATACAAGGAGACTATGCTTTTTGTATTTGAATTCGTTTTTAATAGTTGCGGTAACTCGACGTAGTTGGTGGTAGGTTAAATGACCACTTCTGAAGTCAAATTGTGAAACGGTACTTGGCCCAGCTACATCTAAGCTCAGTAAGTCATAATCTCTCAATCCACAGCTAATTGATATTTCTGTGTATTGAATATTTACCTACCAGAAAATTTTTAAAAGTTTGCAACTACCGCCAGTGTTTTTGAATTTTCGTCATAGGTAAGCCTCGATGCTGAGAGTGCTAAAAGCAAAGTGCGACTAGCGAAAGCAAAAGTGCGGAAATCAGCTGCGTGGGCGTTTAAAAAAATACCTGGTTCCGTATCGCCGCTTAATTGAACGACCGCATTTTCAATGCGCGACGTTGGCAATACGGTTCAGTATGCAGAAAGTGGTTTCGAGGTAGATTCTCACATAATTTTGCGGGCTCTGAATAGTAGGGGGCAGCATCTCTAGCTTGTAGCTACAAACTTCCAGAGGGCCTCTCCCGTCTTTAAATTTGATAACATAAAAATATAATCTAAAAACAGATTAAGATTACTATATCTGAAGGTACATAGCAGATTTAAGGCGCTGCAACGTGGACCTTAACACATTTATGACGGCACAACGTGTGATAAATTAATAATCAAAATAATAGTTCATTAAAAAGTAAATAAAGACAGCACGCGTTGTTGAGCCAGCGCAATATGTATACCGGGTGACAATGAAACTACTACCCACGGCGGCATTTCGAAACGGCTTGAGATAGAAATATGCAATTCGGTATGTCGATAGGGTTGAAAATACTTGTCAAAATTCAATTGTTTTTAAAAACCATAGCAATCTCTGTCCTAGCCTACTCCATTTTTCCGTAAAATACAAACAAATAGGAATTACTGCATATTTTTAAGCTGCTCTATTTAAAAAACTATTAATTTTAGACATGGGGTATGTTAGACAAAAGCTATTTAGAATTGTTCAGAGAGTCATAGAAATAGAAAATATATAAGGCGTTTTTATTTAATTTAATTTAATTTGCACTCAGCCAACAGCCGTTAGGCCAATTACAGGCGTCGCTGTGCACTTATGAGGACTTCCAACCCCACTAACGACTGCCATGATGTTGTATGACCGCCGGGACCAACTTTTTTCCGTGATAGCTGTACCACGAGGCGCCGAGAGATGCAGCCGTGGAACTCCCATCCAAGTTCTGACCAGAGACAGCGTTGCTTAACTCTGCTGATCGAACGTGGATGCTTGTTCAAGCTACACCACTCGGGACCCTTATGTTACAATTGTTCACAATTCAAACCCTATCGACATACTGAATTGCATACTTCTATCTCAAACCGTTTCGAAATGCCGCGTGGGTAGTAGTTTCATTGTCACCAGGTATACATTCTGCAACCTATTTCACCCACCGGTGTAGAGGCTGGTGCTTTGTACGCTATCATCTGGCGGTACAGTGCTCAACTTGCTCCGGTTTCGGATTACAAAGTTGGAGCGCGCTCTTTGAGCTTGCGTAACAACCATTGTGTTGGGTGCGTGTACTGGTGATGTGTTGACCTTGTTACTCTATCTTTTATGTCTGTGGTTCCGAGTAGAGCACAGTTAATTTTAACTGTAAATGGTCTCACCGAACTCGATACCGATCGCCGTTGGCTGCGGAAAACTTCTGCCCACCATGGGATTCGAACCGGGGACTCTCTTACTGCAAGTCTAACGCTGTACCAATCGCGCTACACGGCTTCTTGTTAAACTGGCAAATAAATAATTAAAATTTAAAAAAAAATTAGGGGTTAATTATCTTCGGCATTTTTGACCGCCCGGCTAATTCAAGCGTTCTAAATACCATTTGCGAAAACATTTTGTATGCTGTTCACACACCGCCTATTTATTAGTAAATGTATTTCCTTCATTTAACGATACTTTGCAATAAACCAATTATAGTGATTTTCAATATCGTGGAAAGTTTTGTTAAATAAGTTAGCATTTCGACGAATAAATTATTATATTTCTGATTAATTTCCGATGTTATTTTCTTCTGCCTTTGTTGTGATGTTTGTACGATATCTCCCCTTTTAACCAGTTTTAGCTTACTTGCTCCGTTTGGTTATCTGAATCTCGCACCCTTATAAGCCATTCCCATCGATGTTTTCCCTTAAGTTTTAGTCATTTTGCAATTTTTTTAAGAAACAGATTTGCGTGTGTAGTTTATCTTCGATTAACACCATGGTTTATGTATGCCATGCAGTTCTTTCGTAAAATAGCAGACACATTAATGCCAGTATCCAAATGATTTTCTTAATTTGGTGTGAACAGTAAAAAGAGTTGCAGATTTTGAAATATGAAAATGAAGAATGAACAACATAAAACGTTGCAACTTCCGCATGTAATAGCCTCTTTTGCAGAGAAATTCCCACCTACAAAAGCGCACGTTTTCCTTTCCTTAGTTTATTTTTCTAAACTACGTCTGCAAGTACTTTGGTACATGACAATGAAAAATTAAATACCGATAGCCATCTATCATCTACACTACTTGAGAATACAATTTGAAATCGTCTGATAATAATTGCCGAACATCCTGTCGAAAATAAACTCAATCAAAACACAACCTTATTGGTATATAAGGAACAATGTTCCGGTGTGTTCATCACTCAATCACCATGTTTCGTTTGGTACTTGTCTCGGCTTTGTTTGCACTCTCCCACGGTAAGCTATTTTAGATATGCATTGCACATTTCAGTGGCGCGAGATGACTGTCTAAACGTATTAATGAAACTCGGTGTACATTTACCTAATTTCGCTTTAGTAACAATTTCCAAAGAGAAGAGGCCGATGCTTTGGAATTGGGATATTAATCAGACTGGCCATATTATTCAAAATATTAGAATTTCTTGTCCATACTTAATTACATTTGTAATTTTTGCAGGACGTGTGCCTTATTTTCCACATTCATTTGACCTAGAAGAAAGAATAGTGGGAGGAAAGAATGCCACCATAGAAGAATTTCCTTATCAACTATCTTTAGAATTAAATGGTAGACATAGATGTGGAACTTCTCTTATTAAACCAAATGTTGCTGTTACTGCTGCTCATTGCACTGAAGGTCTACAGTAAGTGCATGATTTTAACATAATTCTAGTAATGTCTAATCCATTGTTTTGCTGTAGTGAATCTATCGAATACATGTCTATCCGCACTGGAAGCAGCCTTCGTGAAACTGGAGGACAAGTAGCCCGTATAGTTAGCATCTGCGATCATCCTAAGTACAAATTTCCTGATTACGATGTATCGGTTCTATTATTGGACCGGTCGTTCACTCTTGGAGCAAGAACTCAATTGATTTCCCTGCAATCCATAAATTCTGAAATTTCTTCCGGAACTCTAGCCTCTGTCACTGGATGGGGTATATTGGCTTCCGGTGAATCTCCGAAAGTACTACAGGCAGTGGAAGTACCCAAGATCAGTGATATTAGTTGCGCCACAAGGTACCCAACGTACGACATAACTCCGAGGATGATTTGCTTTGGGTATTTTCTGGGGGGTAAGGACTCGTGCCAAGGCGATTCTGGTGGCCCTTTGGTCGTTAGTGGAAAACTGGTGGGTGTGGTCTCGTGGGGATTAGGATGTGGTTTTCCTATTTTTCCTGGAGTATATGCCAAAGTATCGGATCCGGAAATTCATAACCACATTAACAGCTGTATTGCAGACTTTTCATAGAGAAAAAATGTGGAAATTCTATTAAATTTTGTTATTACTATATTGGTTTTAAGTATTATTTATTGTTCTTAATTAACGTTTGATAACCATTTTTGGGCATATTCCTATTGTTTGCCCTTTGGATCCAGTTAAGGCCGTCAACTTCAAATAGTCGGCCCATCTCATTGGCCTTCTTCCTATGCGTCTTTGGTATATGTATGGTCTCCAGACTAGTACAGCTCTACTCCATCTATCTGTTGTCGTTCGTGCTACGTGCCCAGCAAATGCCCATTTTTGTTTTGCCATGAAATGGATTGCATCCCTTACTCTGGTTTTCTGGCTTATCGATTCGTTCATTGTCTTGTCATTCAATGATGTTCCAAGCATGGCACGTTCCATTGCATGTTGTGTCATTCTTAATAAATTTAACTTTCTGCTCCATAACACAGTACATGGGTTGTTTTTTAATTAAAGCTGAGCTTTCCAAAAGCAACCCACCATTGTCTTGTTATTTTTCATCTGTTGTTGAGAAATGTTTGTACCACCCTGTACATTGTTTATGCCCCCTCTTTGCTATGTATTGGCGTCACCCCGTCTAACTCAGATTTGCGACAGCTGTGAACCGTGCAACATGTTTGCAGTAAGGGGTCCAAATTTCATTTCTATATTACGCTAAATAAACGGCCTTTTTGCGTCAAATTAGTGTATTATTTCATACAGTCCACTGAAGTTACATTTGGTTCATGCGAGCCAAATTTCGAACAGAATAGTGCAAAGTTATAAATCGTTCCGATATTCAATTCCATTCCCTGTGGGTGCGACAAGGAGGGTAACACTCATCACAGCGCTACCTACATCTTCAAGTGCAAGTGCACCGAGACACCGCGAGACCGGTTCTCGTGTGAATCAAACGAGCTGCACAAGCGACCACGTGCGCCGGAGATGGCCAGCTGCATATTTTAATGTGAGTTCCATTCTTACAATTTCCTTTGTTGTTCACCGCTTAACTGTATTTAGCATTTGTGCAAAGCTTTATTCGCATAATATATGCTTGTAATTATTCTCAATAATATAATAATTAACAAATTGCCAGTCGAGATTTTCTCACCGCAAATATTAGCAAAATTAAACAGAGGTTCTACGAATATATTTCGCTCGTAATTAAATACAATATTTTATTACTTTACGATATTTGGTACAATGGAGGCATTAATTCATTCCCGAGGGATTTTAAAGGGTAAATTAACGCGATTTCGTACTTTTGTTAGCAAGCTATTAGATATTGACGAGAATATTACTGCAATGCAAGTTGAAGAATTAGAAGCAAGGCTAAACGTAGCCAACGGTCTGTTGCCGGAATTCGAAGAAATTCAAAACAAAATAGAGCAAGCTAGCAATGCACCAGATGGGGAGGCTACCCCAGACGCTGATGAATACCGTCAAGCGTTTGAGAATTCTTACTTTGGTGCAATTGCTGATGCAAACGTTTTAATAAACAAATATCGAAGTAATTCATTTCCGCGCGAGGGTAGTTTGCATTCTAACAGTTCTAGCGTAGCTTCTGCAAATTCTAGCACCCCATTTATAAAACTTCCTACTATAAATCTGCCAAAGTATAATGGCGATATTTCAGATTGGCTTGAATTCAGAGAAATCTTTAAAAATCTTATACACGATAATAAGTCGATTACTGATATTCAAAGGTTGCACTACTTAAAGGCCAGCCTTAGTGGTCAACCGTCAGAAATAATCAAATCTTTAGAATTTACTGCTGCCAACTACCAAGTAGCTTGGGGTAGTATTTGTGCTAGGTATAATAACCCTAGAATGCTAGTTTATAATCATTTGAAAACTATTTTCGATCTCGAGCCATTAACCAAGGAATCGGCTCAAAAGTTAAGAAAGGTAAATGACACACTTTTCAAGCATATCACTGCGCTAAAATCCCTAGCTTCAGACCAAGCTCTGTTAGAAACATTTATAATTTTCATAATTTCAAAGAAACTTGATTCCAAAACAGCCCGCGAGTGGGAGTCCTTGAAAAGAAGTTCCAATACAGAGCTGCCTACTCTTGAGGAGTTCAAAGATTTTCTCAAAGACACTGCGAATGTTTTAGAAACCCTAGAAGCCAAGCAGGAAAAATCTGTTCCTGAAAAATCCAAGGCACATTCAAAGTCCTTTGTTTCGAGTAATCCCACATGTTTATTTTGTAACAAATTCCATTCTCTAGCAAAATGTGATGATTTTCAAAAACTTACTGCACATAATAGAATGCATAAGGCAAAAGAGCTCAAGGTATGCCTGAATTGCCTATCCAAGGGTCACTTTTCATATAAATGTACTACCCAATACACATGTAGGAAATGTAAGGGAAGGCATCATACTCTCTTGCATGAGGACCCGCTTACAGTAGCTTCGGTACAACCAGGACCTGCAAAGGACGCAGAAATTCCTGTTGAACCAAGCAAGATCACTTCAGCATTTTGTTCCAACGAAGTTCAAACGCTGCTACCCATTGCTTCTGCGCAGATCCTTGATTTTGCCGGAACTCCACACTCTGTTCGAATCCTGTTGGATTCAGGGTCTCAGTCTAACTTCATTACTTCAGGTCTTTCTAAAAGGCTAAATCTGCGAGTCAATGATGCAAATGTTATTGTTTCAGGGTTAAGTAAAGTCACTTCCCACGTTCATTTGAGATGTGATGTCGAGCTGTTAGCACATCACACACAATTCACTATAGGAGTCTCATGTCTTGTTATAGACCAGATTAGCGGCTTCATGCCCGGTTTTCGCGTTGATCGCACCAAGTACAGGATCCCAGACAACATCAAATTGTCTGACCCTTCCTTTAATGTCCCTGGCGAAATTGACATTTTGTTAGGTGCTCCAGTCTTCTGGAAGCTCTTGTGTATAGGGCAAATCTCTTTAGGCCCAAATCTTCCAATCCTCCAAAAGACACGTTTTAGATGGGTAATTTCCGGTCCAACCAGTACCAGCTTGGTAAGCCAAAGCCAAAGCCATTGCAATATTAGTTGCCTCGAAGACACCCCAGATTCACTTACGAGATTTTGGGAACTCGAGCACTACCCAATCGAGAAAGTTTTCTCAAAGGAGGAAAACGCCTGCGAGGCTCATTTCGTTCAAAATACCCGTCGGGACGCCGAGGGTAGATTTATAGTTTCAATCCCCTTCAAGAGCCCTGCGACTGTATTGGGTGATTCCTTTCAAACAGCTCGTAAACGATTTCAATCACTTGAGAAGAAACTACAGTCAAACCCAGTTCTCTCAGAAAGATACATCGCCTTCATGAAGGAGTACGAGGACCTTGGCCACATGTCCGTAGCCAATCCCACTTCTTCAGAAGTTTCATATTATCTCCCCCACCACGGAGTACTCAAAGAGGAGAGCCTTACTGCTAAGCTCAGAGTAGTCTTCAATGGTTCTGCGGTTACTTCTACAGGGCATTCATTGAATAGTATACAGATGGTTGGCCCGACCATACAACAAGATCTATTTTCGATCCTTGTTAGATTTCGCAAGCATTTCTATGCAATATCCGCAGACATCGAAAAAATGTGCAGGCAGGTGCAAGTAGAACCTAGCCAGCGCATTCTCCAGCGCATCCTGTGGCGATCTAGTCCCACAGAATCACTTCAAACTTACAATTTGAATAGTGTCACATATGGAACTGCCTCAGCCAGTTTCCTTTCAATTCGTTGTTTAACCCAACTAGGCATTGAATGTGAAGATTCATTACCCGAAATCGCCAAAATAATAAAGGAAGATTTCTACGTTGACGACCTGCTCACAGGCGCTGACACCCTAGATCAAGCACGTCACATTTGTTCAAGTCTTCTCAATGTCCTTAGGTCAGGTTGTTTGAAACTGCGCAAGTGGATCTCTAACGACCCACCAGTCCTCAGTGATATTCACCAAGCTGATATTCACACAGGTGTTCTTGAAAATGGCTTCTGCGATGCCTCTAATCATGCACGCGGTGCATGCATCTACTTGCGCTCAAAGAACCATATGAATCAAATTCACGTATCACTTCTTTTTGCGAAATCCAAAGTTGAACCACTGAAACCCATCACAATTCCGAAACTTGAGCTCTGCGGAACCGTTCTTCTTGCCAAACTTTCAGACCTAGTTTTGAAGGCATTAAATCTAACCATAGGTCGTTGTATTCTGTGGACAGATTCTACTATTGTCATAGGGTGGTTGAAGACAAGCCCCAACCTATTGAAACCCTTTGTTTGCAACAGAGTTGCCGATGTTCAACAACTCACATCTCATGCTACGTGGAGGCACGTTCCCACCAAGTCTAACCCAGCTGATCTGCTTTTCAGGGGTGTTTCCCCACGACAGTTAAAGGAGTCTAGCATTTGGTGGAATGGCCCCACCTTTCTTCTCAAGGATGAGGATTCATGGCCAATTTCAAACGCCTCAAATCCAAACCTACCAGACCTAAAACAGAAACCACAGTGCCTGTCATCGGCGGTTTCTACACTTGAATTTCCATTTAATACATTTTCTAATCTCACTAGATTACAAAGAATAGTAGCGTATTGCCTACGATTTCGAAGCAACTGCTTCATCCCCAAGGTCGAACGTGCCATTGGGTCCCTTAGTCCAAAGGAGCTGCAAGAAGCACTCTTATCTTTAGTCAAAATTTCTCAAACCGAGTCCTTTCCTGAAGAGCTCAAGCAGCTTAGTAGGTCCGAATCTGTGAAGAATTGCAGTTCATTAAAAAGGCTAAACCCATTTTTGGACTCGAACGGAATCATTCGAGTCGGAGGTAGACTCAGAAATTCCAAATTTTCATTTAATAAAAAATTCCCGATGGTAGTTTCAGGAAAGCACCATCTTGCTAAACTCATTGTTTCTCGGGAGCACATTCGGCTGCTCCACGCTGGACCCCAGTTATTACTCTCGACCCTAAGAGAGAGCTTCTGGATTGTTTCAGCCAGGAATCTCGTTAAACAAGTTGTACACCAATGCTTAAGGTGTTACCGATTTTCACCTAAACTCACTGAGCCGATTATGGGCAACCTTCCTGGGTCACGAACTGAACCGTCACCCCCTTTCTATGTAACCGGAGTCGACTATGCCGGCCCCATAACTGTCAAAGACCGAAAAGGTCGCGGTTGTAAAACCAACCAGGCGTATTTATGCCTTTTCATATGTTTTTCCACAAAGGCAGTGCACCTCGAACTGGTCACTGACCTCACAACCGCGTGTTTCATACTTGCTCTTAGGCGATTTATAGGCCGAAGAGGCAAACCTGCCCATATTTACTCGGACAATGGAACAAATTTTGTAGGAGCTAATTCCGAGCTCCTCGAATTAGGCATGATTCTTAGAGAACAGAATGCTACTATTGCTCAATACGCGATTAGTGAGGGAATCAGCTGGCACTTTATTCCCGCGCACAGCCCACACTTTGGTGAACTGTGGGAGGCAGGCATAAAGTCCTCTAAACACCATTTAAAACGTGTAACAGGTAATGCGCTTTTTACTTATGAAGAGCTTTGCACCTTGCTAATACAAATTGAAGCAATCCTCAATTCCCGTCCGTTATCCCCTCTATCGTCAGACCCCAACGACCTAGAGCCGCTAACGCCTGCTCACTTCTTGGTTGGTCGACCTCTGGTATCAGCTCCAGATCCCGATGTACAAGAGGTCCCCGATTCACGATTGTCAACGTACCAGAGAATTCAAAAGCTCCAGCAGCATATGTGGTCACGTTGGAGTAAGGAGTATTTGTCAGAACTCCAGCAACGTTCAAAATGGAATTCGCACCATTCCGATCTAGTTGAGGGATCCCTGGTATTGGTTAAAGAGGACAACGCACCTCCCCTTCAATGGAGATTAGGACGCATCGTTCAACTCTACCCTGGAAAAGATGGAGTCAACAGAGTAGCCTCCGTCCGTACGTCCAACGGCATCATACGTCGTTCTTCGCTAAGCTTTGCCCCCTTCCCATGGGGAACACCGAGGTGTAAGTGAGAGTGAAGTGAAGGGCCTTTCTTGTGTATTTGTGCGTTTGTACGGCTAGAGACTGTTAGCGTTAAATTAGATTTCTTGTTTATGTCATACAAATATGTAAATATTGTTTCTTATTGAAAGTTATACTTTCAAGGCCGGCGGCATGTTGAGAAATGTTTGTACCACCCTGTACATTGTTTATGCCCCCTCCTTGCTATGTATTGGCGTCACCCCGTCTAACTCAGATTTGCGACAGCTGTGAACCGTGCAACACGTTTGCAGTAAGGGGTCCAAATTTCATTTCTATATTACGCTAAATAAACGGCCTTTTTGCGTCAAATTAGTGTATTATTTCATACAGTCCACTGAAGTTACATCTGTTGTTTGTTTTTTCTCCCGAGTACAATCTTACTCCCTAAATATTGTAATGATTGCCCCACCATTTTTTTAAAAATAATTAATATAAATAAATAGGGATGTATCACATAGATTATAATAAAATAGTTTTAATAATAGAATTTAATATTGTGTCAATCTAAGGGCTCATTATAATGACATTGTAATTATCAGCAAAATAAATGGTTTATTGGTCTTATGTATCTTATTTATTTGCAATTAATTGAATTAAAGCTCCGGTATAGCATGAAATAAACTCTTATCACACGGGTAGGTTCAACAACATGTATTTCAAATATTTTTGTGTGACAATTTACTAGTATGGCAATTGCTTAAATTCGTTTCTTACAGCTCTAACCTTAAATTGACTGCAACTACAAAATGATCTGCACGTACAATAAGATATCGATTATAAAACCCTGGACGAATCGACGTAGCTGGGACCACGTTCAGAACCTCGTACAATGTGTGATCTTGACGAAATTCAAATTTTTTTAGTCTACTGCAATAGGTTCTCTGTGAATTTTTACCTTGAACGGCGAGCTTCGTACGCTGGATGCAGTGTGAGGCCACGGCAATTACACACTTGGTGACGGCTCTCTTCTCCAAATTCCTACACCCAGGCACTCGTGAAGGTCTACTCCCAGCGTAGCACGTACGATTCTTGCTGGCCGATACCTCCAAGTAGTCGAAAAGAAACTCCGAAGTTGATCGCACTTGGGCAAATCTTGCTGGGTTGATCGCTAGTCACTGGGATGTGTTATCACAATGAAAATTACTCTCATAAATGCTCTGCACACGGATGAATATGGAAAACACTTTTTAGCTGATTCAAATAATTTTTTTATTAAGAATTTTACGCCAAAACTGGAAGCACTTCTTGCATTCAACATAAAAGTTACAAGCTTGTTTTTCGATTGTAAACAATTGACTGCCTCGTATCCTAACGATTACGATTTACATTTGTTTTTCTGAAAATGAGTTTTAACTTCTGAACTATAGTTACGATATACTATTTTTGCTTAAATACTAAACTGTCTTTTCTTGGGAATTGCCACTTTAACACTTTAACTCTTTGCTTTTTAATCACTTCAGTTTTAAATGCACTGTTTTCACATGTTTAGCACTGCACGTTGTCTGTGTTCTTTAATAGGTAACCTAATTGCTTTTTGCAATCTTTCCTTCCTCGTACTGCTATGCACCGTTTCTTTACCCTTCAGTTGTCTTGTCATTTGCAGGTGATACAATTTTTAATCATAACGCTCATATAATTTTCGTACTTCACAAACCATCTTTGTATTACATTAAAATTCATATCATTGTATTGATTTCACCAAACTCAAATCTGTAAGCTACATAAATTAAGCTGCTTCAAACATTGACTTAAACGCTGAACGTAACCCTTCTGAATCTGCCTTATCTAATGCTAACCTTTCTTACTCAAATTATAATTACTGCTACTCATCTCAAGTGCATTTGTTTGTGTAAAAATTACTGACTGGTAATAATATTCAAGAGCTTTTTGCCTCCTTTTTCGATCATTTCTATTGTAATTTCATCTTCACCAGGTGTTCTATTCTTTTCACCTTTTTAAGAACGTTTCTTCCGTTGTTATTCTCGGCAATTATTCTGATCTAACATTTTGTATTTCTACTTTCATTTTCGTTTTGTGGTCTCACCTTAGTGCTATATAAATCTGTATAAAACCAATCTACGAAGTTTGCACCAAGTTAGAACCACTTCATGGTCCTGTTTTCTTCAATTGTTTCGCGTATTAGTTTTTGTTCTTGCTCTTTTATTTTCTGTTATTTTTCTCTTAATTGGTTTGCTTAAATCTACCTATTCTGCTGTTGCTTTTTTATTGTTTTGATTTTGTTTTCTTTGTTTCTCAATTATTTTATGTTTGCGTCAATATCTGTAAGGGGCGGCTTGTTCTTGTATACTTTCTTAGCGACATTTTGTATACCTTGTTTTATCACTTCTGTTACTTTTTTGTTTAATTGTTCGATATTTACGAAAGATTGTTCATTGATGTTTATTGACTTTAATCTTTCATCTATTGCCAGTTTAAAGTCTTCAATAACTTTATCTATGTCTTTATTAGTTGTTCGTATATTTTCCCCTTTATATACTTTTAGAGAATGGGTTTATTAAGTATAATTTGGACATACAATTTAGCATTATTTCTACTCTTTCGGGTATAGACCTTTAACCGTAGTTTCTTATTTGTGTTTAGTCTTCTTGGTTAGTACCTAGCTTTGAATTAAAATCTCCCATTATTGTTTTATAAGTTGTTTTTTGACTGTGAATTGCTGTCTTTAGTTAATCGTAAAATATTTGTCCTCGTCTGAGTTTTTATATTTCCTCTTATGGTGATATATGATATTCTATCAGATATGGTATTGAAAATTTCGACATGGAGAGCCATACCTTTATTTATTATGAATGTTATTCCGACGTATCTATCACTTTTATACATGAAGTGATTTGCCTATTTTAAGATGTATTCTTCGCCCTTTCTTTTTATTCGATCGATATAATAAATTTAGTAGTTCTACCAATCGTTCTAAATTATTATTATTAGCCAAATTATTGTGTTCTGACAGCCTGGTCCAACCCAGCCATTCTTAGAAGTGCTGAGAACTAAGGGCCTTGTATTGTCGTGCAGTTTTATTGAAGGTTTTAGGCTATATCTTCTCACGCTGCTCCAGCGCGGGTTGAGGTGTGGGTCATGATTCTTCCCGGATTAGTAGGTGGTTGGAAACCAAGAGCTCACGTGGCCAGGGTGCTAGCCCTGTAGCAGATCCATCGTCTGCTGTATCTACTCGTTATCCTATTTTTGTATGTATTTACTAAATATGAATAACTCCAAAAGTATTGCTTTATAACTTCTATTTTTCTATTAATGACA
Source organism: Agriotes lineatus (assembly GCA_940337035.1). Classification (NCBI taxonomy): domain Eukaryota; kingdom Metazoa; phylum Arthropoda; class Insecta; order Coleoptera; family Elateridae; genus Agriotes; species Agriotes lineatus. Next base: position 11,129,604 of record OW679203.1, on the reverse strand, counting down.
CTGATCCATTAGAGTGTTTAATAGTATCTTAACAATTTAAATAATAGATCACACGCCTGGTGTCAAAAGTTTTCTGATTGCGATAGTGAGTTTGACGTAACTTATTCTCATTGTAATGACAATCCAGGTACGAAAGGTTACAAATACTAGAGAAAAGAAAACGTGAGTCCCACCGTTAAATGGTGTTGGGTACCGAAATGGCTTGTTTAGGGCACACTGGTATGACAAACATAATGTTCAGCAAGCACTGTCTTTTGAAGGTCTTGCACTTGCCTTGGTCTTGTTTCCTCTTTACTTGCACGTTTCAAAATCTTCATTGTTTACTCAAAATAAGAAAGGTATTTAAACACTGATACTACAAGTTGTATTCACGTACCGAGAATTTCTGGCAACTAAATAGGAGAAATTAAGATACATTATTACTATTACTATGACGATCTTCTTTTCTCCAAGATTTTCCATTCTTAAATTTACAACTCGCTAATTATTGCTTAGGCGTTGTACAGTTACACATATAAATGGTTATCCATAGTGGTGAAATGTAGTTGTTGATAAATAAACATATGCCGTCGTTCAAACATCTTTGCAAATGGGATGATAATCATCCTGATTAGAGTAAATATATGTAAAGGTATTGTATTGTATTTGTATTGTATTTTTATTCATCATAATATACACCGTGGTGCTTAGATATGTCACAATTCCAGTTTAAATATAAAAATATAAAAATAAAAAAATACAATGCATTTACAGAAATAGTCAACTACAGATAAATACAGTAACAACAAAAATACTAAAGTCAATAAAACAAGACAGTCTTAATTTTCAACAAATCTGAAATCGGAAAGTTTATAGTAGACATTGGCCAGAAGATGTTTTTTAAGCTTAACTTTGAAGAGTTTTGTTGGGGCATTTTTGAGAGTACTAGGAAGCGAATTAAATAATCTTATTCCGAAATTATTTCGTTTAGTGGACGTTAGTCTCTGCTGCGGAACCTGTATATCGCCTCGACTGCGAGTGTCGGTGCTTAACTTTACTAATTAAAATGGGAGGTCCTTATTAAAGTAAAATCATAACTACATCCTCTTATATATATAATTAAATCGGGTTGTATTTACAACTGAATTGCATATTTGTTCATCATTCTATGTACAGGCTGCATCAAATTTGTTGAACCACGTTTACCATTATATGTGAAGTAATGTCCTCTGACTTTTTATTTACTGCTGCTTCGAGTCTTTGTTATTATTGAGCTATTTAGGTTCGCCGTTACGAGTTTTACCAGGGAGTATTATTACCGAAGCTGGAGAACGGCGTGGCGCCCTTCTTCAACCTGCAACATCGGGTAATCGTAGTGTTCTTTGGAACCCACTCCTATCTGCTGCTTGAGCTGTTGCGAGCGTATACTCCCAAGCTACCCCTTTCGGTGACAGAGATTCATTTAGTGTTTATTAGCAGACTTATTAGCACTGTAGGCATTGTGTGATTATATCGGTTAATTGTTGTATATAAAGGGGTAATAATGTAACAGAACGGTATAACATCTGGTATACGCTATTTTAGCAAAATTATTCTTGAAAAAATACAAGTGAAGGAACCGGTAAGGTTCTGTAAAGTGCTGAAGTGCCAAGGATGAAAAAGAGAGCGGAAGAGAAAACAACAAGCAATTAAAAAGAGAAGAGAAATACTATAAATGAGAAAATAAATTATCTTCTTTACTATTGTACTAGCTATCGATACTTATTTTCAATCATTCCTTTTTAACAAGCATACATTTTACATCTATATATTGTTATGATACGCTATGTGTTGGTTTTGACTAAATCTGGAATCTATAAAAGAAATTTGGGATATTAATACAATCTCTTTTGACCCATTCAAAAGGTAGAGGATGTTTGAAAAAAATTTATTGAATAAATCTAAATAAGAGCAAATTCTTAAGAAAATGATAACTATTAAACGTTTGCAGATGCTTTGAGTTTAGAAAGGATAAATAGAAAGTAGTATCATGATGACAAATGCAGATTCTGATAAGAATATAATTTAAAGTAGGTAAGGGTTAAATAATATTATAATATAGAAAGTATTAAGAATGAAATAGATTGTAGTTAGGTATTTTGTTCCCATAATTAGAAAAAAACAAATTATAAAACATGTAATTTTCAATTTTGGTCTAATAAAAAATATAGAAATTTTACCCTAATTTGAATGTATTAGTTTGGAAAAGTTAAAAAGGGTAATTAATGAATCTACGTGGTCACTAATATACGTGAAATATCAAGAAATAAGTACAAGAAATGAAGAATAAGTTACAGAAGATGGTTGATGGATGATAAAACTAAATAGACACAATAAGAGTTATTGAGAAGTGAAGAATTAAAGATTTATATTGGAATAGCTATATTTTGTAAGATACAATTGACAAGTAATTACACCAGTTTGAGTATTGCTGACTGAAGGGTTCTTGAAGACATCAAGGACGCATAAAGATCCGTTTCGAGGAAGATAGCAGAAACAGGACCACATCTGAGGTATTCTGTTGGTTACTAACGACAGAGGTTTATAAATTTTGAAGCTTCGGAGAAGGTGTGACATTGGGAGTTCGTTTGTGGCAGATGCTTGCCAGAGAGCTGTTTAAAAGGAGGTCCATTTTGGAAGGTAGCAGGTACGAGAACAGAGTGAGGCACAGTTTATCCTGAAAGCTGCCAGAAGTTGGCGAGTTGACAGCTGTTGGTCATTAGGGGTGGACTGTCAGTATTTGTGAGCAGAACATTACAGCAGGACTAAGAAAGGGTCCAACCTGTTGACTTCAGAAGGATTGCTGTATTGGAGGTGTTATAAGAGCAGTACAGGGTGGGTAATAATCTTGTTCTATTAGCGCTAAAGCAAATAAAAGACAATTTAAAAAGTGCAATTAATTATAAACAATTACATACCGTATCATATAAAGTTAATAGTATACAATCAGAATTGAGCATTTGTCATGTTTGGTTTTGGAGGCTGTTGACGTTTAGTTTGGCGTAATAGGTAATAATTAATTTCAATACACAGTTGGAAAATATTTGCAAATTAAATTTGCATAACAAAGCAACTAGATAATCGAACCCGAAGCCCTGAAAGAGTCTCAAGTGTTATCATTTTCATAATTTGAAACTTTTGAATCTAAAAGGCATAATTCAATTTAAAATAGAGTATAGGCGCTGTAACGTAGAGTATTAACAATATTTATCTGTTTTTCTCTCTCTAAAATTTCAGTCCCTTACATGTCGAATTTTGTATTGAACAGAGCATTTTTTATACCCTGAATAGATAGATGTTAGTCTAATTTTAGATGGTTCGAACAAAATTATTTTAGGAAAATTGTCAATATACTTTTGGCAATACTGAAGTGTATTGTCAGTCTCTTGACCTGCAAATCTCGAATTTAACATATTTTGGGAGTGGAAAAAATGCGTGGTCCAATAGCTATTTATACAAAGAGTAGCTAAAGTGCCACTTTTTTAAATGCGTGAGACAGTTTCAAGAATGAGCCGAAAGCGAATTCTTTAAATATCACAAGTGCAAAAAGAAGCTTTAGATACGAGTGATGTATATATAATTTTTTCACATTTTGTATAATATTCTGCTATTCTACTAAATTCACAATCGTTTAATAAAGTGGTACTTTTGTGCATAGAAATGTCACTTTACTATATGGTAATGTCACTGTCAAATTCGAGGTTAGCAGGTTAGGTTTTGCGTCAGTCTGTATCAAAACTGACGGAAAACCTAACCTGCTAACCTCGAATTTGACATAGACTCACAGTACCACCAACATATTATGTATACGTTTCAATTTCCACAGCCGCCTTTTTTAATGGGCATGTGGTATACTGCTTTTATATAAATGTTTGTTCATGAATACTAATACTAAATGCGAAAAAAAGTGTAAACACTTCGTAAGAAAAGTATTTTTATTGAGTACGAGCGAGCGACTAACTTAAAAAAGCTGTATTCGTTTAGTAAAACTTTACTTTTCTAAACTTGTTGTGTAATATACTATTTTTGACTACCACATATTTATGCTAAAAGAGATAAGAAAATGTCAACGTAATTTCAAATTGAGAACTTGTTCAAAATCATGTTAGGTATGCTTTCATTGTTTTAAATTTAAAAACTCGTCAAGTTTTGACAGAAGTGTGCACTAAGGTGACAGATGTCTTCAATAATAGCTATTTGTGCAAGACGTGCTAAAAGTGAACGTTTATGCACGAGTTATATTTTTTCTACGGCCTTAAATTTACTGCTATTAACCCATAAATGTCGATTTAACAAAGGTTTGAATTTATGACAGTTATAATTTATGTCATAGTAAAGAAATGGCCGTGACGGCGTACGTGACTATTTCTGCAGCTAGTAGCCGTCAAAGTTAGTTATCAAAAGTAATTATAAATGTACACATTTTACTTTATTTATTACACTTTTTTTATTATTTAAAAAAATTTTTACCTCTAACGAAAGAGGTAAATAGAATAACTTTACAACCTCACTTCCTGTTCGAAATTCTAAATCCAACACCAGCTGTTTACTTTTAGCACATGGGCTAAAAGTAAACAGCTAATTTCACTTTTAACACGCTAAATTACGTACAAAACGTCATTTTTAAGGAAAAAAGCTAGCAACTGGTATGAACAATATTAGTACAGAACTTCTAAAATATGGTAGTGTATTCCTGCCTAAGGTTGATACGTGATTGAATGCTGTTTTTACAAATTATGCCATAGTAACTTACATGCAACTGAAGACACTGTCAGAAGATTTAATTGGAGGATAGACATGATTCAGGGAAGGTCAGTTAACAACAGATGGAATGTTCATATTTAGACAGTTAAGAAAAAAACGTACGAGCTTAATCAAGGAAACGAACTTTCACTTTGTATTTTTCGAAATGGCCTTTGACTACATTAATAGAGAAAGATTATGATGCATCATAAGAAAAAGAATATTCTGATACTTTCATAGTTTTAGACATAGACCCTAAACAATCAAACACAATACTTACACATAAGCTGTTTTCAATGTAATTCTTATGTTTGAACTTGAAAATGTAGTTTCAGTTGTGTACTTTATTTACTGTGTCAATAGAATATGGAGCTAGTATGATATGAAGGTCCCATTAACGAGGACGAAAGTGATAGAGTTTGTGGGAAAGGAACACAAAGGAATATAAATAGTTATTGAAGACAAGACAGTAGAAGAAGCCAGTCATTTCAGCTTTCTAGGATATAACGTACCATATGGGTCTGATCATGACGTTCAAAAGAAACTGAACAGATTTGGAAATATATGTGGGACTATCAACAGATACTTGAAAAAACAAAGTTGGAAACAATACAAAGTTGAAATGCTAAAAAACAGTTGTAGTACTTACTTTGACACATGGAAGCGAAACCTGGGCACAAAATAAAAACAAAGAAGCCGTATTCAAGCTTCAGAAGTGTGCTACATGGGGAATTTCTGTTCACAAATAAATAACAAAAATGGAATAATTCGGTATTGCTTTACAACACGGCGGTCCAAGAATTGTTTCGTGGTGTAGCAAATTTTTGCCAGCTAGTTCCTGAGCAGGATTGGAGGGGGGGGGGGGGGTTGTCTGAAAGCGCCACTGGTTGGAAACGGTCCAAAACCTACAGGTGTCAGTGTAAATCCTTAAACCACTTAGCAGTTTCATTAAAAAACAATTAATAAAGAAAAATGCCAGAAATTAGTATTAACTAATGTTTATTTGCAACTCTGCATGATTTCCAAAGAGGGCAAAAACGAATCTGCAATATTCTGTAGATCTTAAACTAGTCGTAGAATTATTTGTTTAACTTAGTTTCAAATATAAAGTGTAGTAACATGGTTGTAATTTTAATAAATGTAGTGAAAAACAAACTCAAGAGTTTTACCTGCGATTCTCTCTAGCACACGCATTTCAACTATAGGGTGACTTAAAATAAAAGTACAGCGTTTAAAGGTATCAATTATTAAAACACGAAATTCCGCGAATGGAATCATGCGCCCAGGGTCTATTGCACACTTTGATTGGTGTGTTTCAGGTTAATAAATAGTTCTATAGTTTGGCTCCAGTAGTCACTCTCATAAGTATTAATTTTAAACGTTGTGGGATGTAATAATTTCCGAGCTTAATGCGCCCAAATGCGTAAGCAGAGAAGCCACTCTAGTATATAATGTATATAAAAAAACAAACTAATTAACACAAGCGCTCAATTCTTTCTACCATCACTACAAATTCGACAGCTTAACCGTAAGTAAAAAAGGCTCCCAGTGTCACAGAAACTACACGGATTGGTATTTTCCGTTTTGAGAACTCATATGACTGTAAACACCAGCGCTTTCAACGCTGAAGGTACCTGGGGGAATAAGACAGGCTTCATCTATGCAGAAGCTATCCAGGGTTGCGGGCTTGCGGAGTTTCTATTGAGAGGGCGTCTAAGCAAATGTGCAAATTACAGTGGAGCAGGATTTTTTCCGGTTATCGCACGGGGGAAAAGCCGTGTGAATTTCAGTATTTGGAAGCCATTAAAGTAACGGAGAGGTTCAGAACTGTGTAAGAGCTAGCCCTCTAGGCCCTATAGAAGGTGTCATCAGAGCCTAAGAGGGAACATATGCAGAGCGTGACATTGAGGAGCTACAAGGGAGTACAATAAAAAGGCCTAAAATAATACAACATTTAAATTCATGTTCATAAAGGGATGACACAAACGTAGCAAAGTTGGAGGGTGGCCATACGTAGGTGATTTTGCAGAAATAATTTCTTAACCAGATTTATTCTAGCAATCTCACACAGAATTTCTTAAGGGTGAGCGACGATTTTCAGCATTCTGAATCCCAGAAAAATCAGGCACAACACCAAGGAACAATCTTACGAAATCAGTGCCATAAAATGGTCGCCGGAGATCATACTAACAATCTTTTTTGAAAATCCAATGGAATCCCCTAAGCTCGAGGATTTCCAAAAATGTCCAGAAATGATAAATGAGGGTATGCAACCCAATATACAATCAGGATTTGCGGGTCACCCAAGACATTTCCTGAAATAAAAAATTATACGTAACAAGCTAGATTTTTGTGGTCAGTAAAAAGATACACGAGAGAAAATCGAATCACAAATATAGAAATAAGAGAAAAATTACAAATATTTAATGTATATGATAAAATAAGTTGACATTAAATTAGAGGGAAGAACCACATAAGTGGCACGCACAAAGCTGAAACTAAAAGTCAATAATTATAAAACCAATTAAAGGATAAACCCAGAACGGCGGACGAAACAGGCAATAAATGACTAATACTGGAAATTCAATTAGAAGAAAGTGTACTACAAAAAACTACTAAATACCACAATTTATATGTTTTGGAATCCAAAGTTTTTGTAATAAATATGTGCCTTTACCTCTATCCTGGGTTATTATTTGTCACACTTTGCCCTATATATTCAAGAAATCGTATAGGTTCAGATGTGTGTACACATGGTACTGCAGCTAATTGACAAAGTTATGTTCCTAACTAGGTGCTATATAAACTAAACTAACAACAAGTTCACATGTAGAACTCATCTAACAAAACAAAATTTAATTCTGAAGTTTTTCTGTACCCTTCCTTACTTCTTGAGACTGCAGCCCAACGTACACATATCCAGCAACACAGTTAGTCAATAATTTTCCAAATGGAATTTTGACAACAGCTATAGTTAGGTACTGAAACTTTCGTACTAATTCAATAAAACGGACGGAACGTGTTTTCAGATGATGTTCTGTGAAGTTGATAACGCATTTATCTCTACGACGTTCACTACATATTAAAATAATGTTGTCTTTTCTATGCTTTCTAACATTACTTACATTTTACGATTTAAGTTTTATTACTAGTATTTAAATTGAAGTGTTATAAAGACCCAGCTACTCTAATCAATAGGTCTTTTAGACAAACATTGGGGATCTGTGTTGACATGACGTGTACGTTGGGTTGCAGTGATAAATAGTAAGGGGCTTCAAGTATTGTGGCCCGTTCTGTATATATTTATTTGTAGGAACCTTCACGTTGTGACTATCCTGGTACGGGAGAAGATTTAAACTCACTTTTCTTGTATTCCAAATTGCAGTCAGCTATAATTCTGCATAACGACGAGCAAACTATAGCCAGCGCCCCAATAATTAACAATACAACAGTCAGTGGTGTCTCGTCTATACAATTTAAAAGAAAGTTTTGCATAACGTCTTAGACAAAGCAAAAGTGTTAGAAACTCATCACTTGTGCTAACGACCACGCCGTATAGCTATAACTTCTTGAATGAATATTTACTCGTTCAAGGCCGAGCATGGATGGCAGCATGCAATTTACGAAAAGTCGTAAAAATTTACGACTTGATCGTGATCATTCTTGAATTAATTAGGCATTTAAGTGTTGCCCAAGGCTTAACAGTAGTAGTAGTAGTAGTAGTAGTAATAGTATTAGTATCGCAAATTCCTTACAATAATTATTTATGCATTAAAGAATTTATTTTAATATTTCCAAAACTCATCGATTGTGGCAGAATAATCTAAAAATGAGGCCACTGATCTGTTACGTGATAATTCGGTCTCCGGTCACACTTTGTCAAGGACGTCCACCTTTCTTTTTATGGATCAAGCACCTACATTTATATATTAACATATGTGTCTAACGTGTCAGTTCATTAGTATTGCGGTTCTTGTGTGTAATCGTCTGACACGATTTTTATGAAAACAAAGACGTCACAGCATTTTTAAAAATCGGTTTGTCGTTTGTATGTAGTAGCTGCATTGATTTATAGCCCTATATCGCAATTTTTGCAATAAAGTTGGAAAGGGAAGCTGCCGCTAGAAGCAGGGCAATTTTTTGTGGCCCCAAGCAGGGGCGGGCTGGCAAGAAAAAGACCTGGGGATACATCAGCCTTAAAAGGCCCGTGCCTGTTTTTAAATACCTGGCTACTTAACTACCATTAATGGGAAAATGTAGAACTATAGTATAAAAAGTGTGTTTGCAAATCCAAAGTTAGTAGGTTAGATTTGGCGAAAAGTACGGATGATTTTTTAATTTTTTCCAAAATATAAAAAAAATCAAGAGACTCGAGGGCATCTCGGTCACATAATTGTAAAAGCTTCTAATAAGTCTTGAGAAAGACTTTCCCGTAACCCAGATTTGATTATTTTTAATTTATTTAGCGCCCTTTCACAACAAACCATCGTGCATCTAAGCGTTAATATACAGGGTGTCTCACGAAGTACGGGCCTGAGCATATTTTTGAGCTCATAATGTCTGGTATTTTTGTTTTTCTCGGCAACGACAACAGACAAATTTTGATACTTTCTGCTGTCAGCGATTCTGAAAAAACATAAATAACAGCGGAATAGAACACCTGTAATCAACAATGCAATAATTGTGATTTATTATTAAACGATAGTATAGTATTTCTCTTTAGTGGTATCGCAGATTGTTGAATAAAAACGCACCTATCGAGACCTTTCATATAAGTATAAGTCACAGCGTAAGTTCACCATTTGTGTTTTTTAACATTCGTACTACGTGGGACACCAGGTATAATCTTACGTTAAAAATAAATGTATGTACAATCAATCAATAGTAGGCGTTTTTTAGACGCTAAAGTGACGCCAGCGGGCCATAATAGTTATTTATGTACCAAGGGCAGTATGAAGATGTTTATGCCAGTTCGTTTTGAACATCAAGTAATGCCCGTAGTGCATACAACGTTATATTTTCCACTTTGAATGGGCAAATAACTTGAAAAGCTTACAGAGCGGTCCATAACGCCCTAGGGCGTAATGATAACATCCGCTTATTATGCTTTACCGAGACCTAGGGCGTTATGGACTGCTTTATATACCTCGTTTCACAGATATAAACAACAAATAACAGATGTTTTTTCCACTTTCAACATAAATGTCTCATTTCTGTGTGGTGGCTAAATTTTACCGGGCGAATAAAAATGTATCGCCCGAATAAAAATGTATCGCCCGCATAGGTCATTCTAGTTATTTTTTATAAATACGTGTTTATAAAAACCATAGTTGCAGGTGTGCTATTCAGCTAAAATAACTGTAAGAATTGCTCTGTTTTCATTGGCAACGTATTATATGATCTGTTTTTCTTTTTTAAATTAAATTTCGATCGTACATAAAGTTGTGTATCGATCTCAGGCAGAGTTGTCAAAAACCCGGGTGTTTTCAAAAATTATATGCTCGCTTATTTTTGGGTTTTTTCCTTTCATCTCGGAGGGGGGGGCTGCGTTTTACATAAATCAGCTGTTTTTTGTATTTAGCTATGTAAAAATACATTATGTAATAAGGAAGACCAAGTTCCAAAAAACATTTACATATTACATATTCAGATCATAAACCGATTACAATTATTATGACTAAAAAGGTAGTAAAGCTTAAACTACTGTAAATTGTTAAGAAGAAACTGGCACGTATTTTCATTTTTCAATAATAACATGCTGAATTGAACCATAACGTAATATAAAAAACAATCTTCTATGGGCGTCCATGTTTCTGCAGAATATGTCATGGTAGGAAGGCTGCGCCGATTATAGAATTTTGTTGTTAACTTTTGTACATATCTGTTTTTAAATACATCTTGTAGCTTTCCAAATGCAACCTATACCAGTCGGATTATTCTTTCTACTTCCGCAGACTGACTTTACTATTTCGTAATAAAAATGATTTTTTATTTAAAAAGTTGGTTTTGCAGTTGGCACTAACTTGCCTTTGGCTTCTAATATGTTTTACCTATCTGCAAACCTTCAAAGAGGAAATAATACAATGGTTACTCTGTATATTCAGTTACCATTTCTAATTTCGCATTTTTGATATTGATGGGCATTATCATCATTTTGTTGGTCATTACTTTTGTTGTTGATATTGCTTATTCATCCTGAGTTGGACTTTTTCGACTGCTAAGCTAAGGTCTGTAACCACCTGTTCAACTTCTCCACTTCTTATCTATTTTTGTAAAATTTTTATGCTTTGTATACACGCTGACACTACGTGTCGACACTAATGTCGTGTGAATGAATATTAATTTTTATTTTTAGACAAGAGGTACAATATACTTGGGAAATTTTATAGTCTAGCTACAAATATGCAAATAAACATTCTTTAAGTAAAATCCGCATAGCGCAGTTAGGTAGGCGCGAGGCTTGCATTAAGCAAGTCCTCGGTTCGAATCCCGCGGAGGCCGGATTTTTCCGCAGCCTTGGCGATTGTAATCGGGCTCGGTGAGATCATTCACACTTGTGCACCAAATTAACTGTGCTCTACTCAGATAGAGAGATAGAGATAGAGTAACACGGTCAACACAACACCGTGACACACCTTACACAATGGTTGCTACTCAAGCACAAAAGGGACGGTCCAACTTTGTATCCTGAATCCGGGGCAAGGTAAAATGAGACTATCGATAAGACATAATACATACATTCTTTAAATGGTATAATCATATAAATGGGGTTTTACGTATACTCAAAGTAGGTTTATAAAATTATGTTTTACCATAAAAGGGTTTCTGGTTGTCTGGAAGTGAGGTCATTCATCTAGGAGGTTAGTAGAAGTGCTAACTGGAGTTGGACAGCTTCTGTGGGGGTTGCTGAGTGCAGAGGACTATCTAAGGAATAAACAAGATAAGATCAGATTCATTTATAAAGCTGAAACCTACCAGGAGTCTATTGGCGTAAAGGTGAAGTTTTATGAGGGGAGTAATACCGGATTCTGCGGACGTTTGGAGTTGGAGTAGGTGTTGCATAAGGTGAACATCGGGATCGCTTAAGGATAAGAGCAGTGGTATTTAAATATTGGCAGTGTGAGCTGAAGAAGTGGTAAGGTTTGTGTTAGTAATTAATATCAAAGCATTTTGAATAACGAACAATAAAATAAAGAGTAAAATACAAAACAGTACTTACTTTGGCACAATCTAGTTTTTAAAATGCATAATATTTTAAATAATTTTTGTTTGTTTATTTGTAATGGACAAGGTCTAGGCATGAGGAGTACCAGGTACCATAGACACCGACTGCTTTAATTATATGGTCAAAGTCCTACTTAGAATATTGCTGAGATGAAAGAGTTCGAACCCTAGCAAGGGATCTTTTACATCCTACACATGGTAGTAACATGGAACCCACGGCTTTACATCACTTCCGAATGATGGAATTCTGTAAAGGTTTTTATCCGAATTTTTTATTTTTAAAAACTTTACTGGGATCGGGAATAGAACTCTCGACCCTTAGGTCAGTAGCCAGAATGCTTAACCACTGAGCTACGAAGCCCGGGTATATGATTTTTGATATCCTTAAGCATTTTTTACAGTACGTAAAAAAATAGCATCTGCAACACTTGAGAAAAGTGATTTCCGTTACTCAACCTTTTGTAGAATATAGTATTTTTTATGATTGCGTCAAAATGACAAGTTTTTGTACATTTTCTAGTGTCAAAGATGACGTTTATAGCACTCTTAACTTTGACGAGCAAATTACGTCTTTTTGGGACGTTCCCATTGGTTACGCGTTGTAATACTACATCAAATCACGCTTTGCCGTAAATTTGAATGTGAACATAACCTAGAATATCTCACACAATGTGATGGAAAAAGTGTCACCGAACTAAGTTTTCATATTTCTGTTACGATCGTAGAAACAATAGCGTCTTGCTCTTAAACTCGTTGTACGTGCTTTAAAGGGTAACTTATACATTAGTACCATAATATACTAGTTCGACCGCTAAATGAGGTCAGCGGGCGATAATATTCTTTTTTGACATCTTGATCGGCAAGTGACATTTTCTATCGCTTGTTAGGTTATTTTATGCTAACAAAAATTGTCGGTCATTCAATGAACTGCTCCTGATTTTTTGATTGCTTTAATGATCTATTTCGACGTTCACTCAGATTTTTTGCAACTAAATGCTGACGATGCATGTCACAGAGTTTTTCAAAATTTTCTTATCTTTTCTTTCTTTATTTTTTACAGTACCCTATTTTTAGTCAACGTCTCCCAATTGAGGCTACTACCGCCCCCGTGAATTGTTCCAGAGCCCACAAGGGGCGGTACCGACCACTTTGGGAATCTCTATTCTAGAGCAACGTTGATAGCATATTTGATAATAGAATAATTTCGGAACACATCTATTGGGTTCTTAGGTCTTCCGTTTCTGCACAGTTAACCTCCACTTTTTGCCTTCCGAGCGATACGTGTGCTTGTTGAAAGTTTCTCTGGTATGGAAATATGCATAGCTGAAGTCTTTAGTTTGGAAATCATAGATACTACAAAGCTGTGAGCATCAATCACAACGCTTCCCAATGTAATCTTTCAAATTGATTTATTTGTTCCATCATAAATTAACTCGAAACAAAAACCAAAATATTCAAAGGTGTTGATGTAATCCTGTAAACACACAAACCCATAACAAGCAAAAACATTAGTTGATTGCTAAATTCTACCTCGCATAGCTGAAACCGGATCAATCCCGATCTGTAAGTCGATTTCCGTTATAACCATTCGAGGGATTTGGTTTAAGGGTGGATTACAGCGTCGTCCTTTAGTGACTCAGGTAAAACATAAATTTTAAGATTACAAAGACGATTAGTGTAATAATTAATTAAGCTGTAGGTTTTCCGCACGTTTTTTGTTGTATTTTGCGTGCAAAAGTATTGATTTTTCGGTGGAACCATATGACGTTGTAACGCTAGCCTATGCAGCAAACTATAGTTGTACATCAACTAATGTATTTAATTTGCACATCGTTCATGTAGGCACAATCGGGTGTTACATCTAGCCAACGCTCGGTTTTGCGATAACGCGATCTCAGCCGCTAAGCCATCCAGTTTGTAACCAACCCCTCTAGAAAAGCACAGATAACGAAGGCACCGAAAAGTATAAAAGCAACTTCCGCCGTGGTTTCAGATCCCGTAAGTCCATCAATGGGACATCGCCCCTAGTCCTGTACGTGTGACTTGTGTCCGCGGATTTCTTTCCCACTGATCCTTTCCTAGCTCTATTATGTGACAGCGTTACTGTCTCATGGGATACTTCTTGAACCTGTTTGTATTCTATTATGTGACGGTGTTACTGTCTCATAGAACATTTTCCCGAAACCTGGACCCACCTGTGTTGTTTTATGTGACAGCGTTACTGTTTTATAGAACATTTCCCCCGAACATAAACCTGACTGTGTTCTATTATGTGGCAGCGATACTGTCTGATAGGACAACCTTCGCCGAGGAGATTATAGCCTAATAACTAATGTACCTGTAGAAACGGCATTGTACGTCTAGCGACGTCTTCCTGGCCGTTTACAGAAAGCAAATTGCACTGCACTGGCTGGAACGTAGAATTACCCGCAACCTATAAGTGTCACAACGACCAAATTCCCGGCACCCGGAGGACGTTTACACCAGGTAAAATTACACATTTCCGCTATTCCTAGGGTCCGAATTTGCATACCAGGGAAGTACCACGACCTGCACTGCTTAATACACTGTCCGGAAACACCAGGTATCTTGTATTTATTGTGTTTCATAAATATTCTTACAGACAGCACACTGTAAAACAAACCGCCATATTTTTCTGCCCAACTATATAGTCTATCGCAAACGTGGCGTTCAGCGTGCGGGATGTACAACGCAGCGGACTTACTACGACTCAGGTTCAAGGCAGCAGACGTCAACACGTATATTCTAGTTGGGTGCAGACCGTATAGTGACAAAGAAAACGAGAGACTAAGAGTGTTATTTATTTTAATATACATAGCAGCTTTATAAGTTAAGACTTATTTTGTATAAATAGCTAACAACATTATACCGGTGATTTTTGATTTGTTTTTCTTGACTTTACACATTTGAGATTAAATGAACATTTCTTCGATTGTGTTTACCCGAGGTGGAAATTAACGAACCTTTTAGGCTTTTCCCAAGTTAATGGAAATCATAAATTTCTAGAATAATTTACCAGGACTAAAATTAAATGCGAAAGGTCGAAACGTTACAACGTGACCCCCTTTGCATTTGCTTATAACCGCCATTTAGATTAATGTAACAAATGTATAGAGAATGACCAACACTTTAGAAAACAATTGAAAAACGTTTTTGGGCTCGGCCAATTTCGAGTATAAAAACAAATTGGAGAGATTTTAGCGTCACTTAGAAGTTAATAGCGTAAAAACTATGTCGGTTTAAGGCTTGACATTGTAGAAAATTTTGAGGTCATGTGTGTTGCAAATTAAATATAATTTAAATTAAATCTTGTATATAACAATGTACGAAAATAAAGAAATTTGTGTGTCAAAGCAGTTTAAAAAGCATAGCTATTTTGATTTCAAGAATTTGGGTGTGTACTAATTATATGGCAAGAAATGTAAGCGAGGTTTGGTGGTTTTTGGACATCGTGGACACGATGTCAGCAGCAAATGGACCATCAAACGTAACTCAAATCACCAACACCATTACATTTTACGGACAGATGCAGAGCCAGTTCTAAATAACGGGTTCCACATTTATTAGCAGCGGCGTGCCTTTGGACAGTAATGTAGTACACGGTAAACGAAACATGTTGTATTTATATCATTCAATTACCTAGCGGAATTCTTAAGGACTCCTTTTAAGACGCAAAATTCATTGCAATTAACGTAAGAAGTCAGGTTAAGCCTTTATGAATCCACTTAAACTTTTTACTGTTAATCATTGTTAATAACTTTATTTTCTACTGATCTATTATTTACTGTTAATATTTGTGAAACTAGATATATAAAGCAATCCAGCTAGGACGTAATAATTCCGCTCGCTCACTTTTTACTCTATAGGGTGTATGGACTTCTCAAGCTTTTCAATGCATTTATGTATTCAAAGTGGAAAATAAAACCTTGCATGCACCACGGCAATTACTTAATCTTTGTAGCCTTGTGAAATACACATCTTTATAATTCCCTTGGTACATAAAGAACTATTACCAAATTGTTTAACTGAAGCTATTGTGTATTCTCTGAATCGAACTCTAAGCGATCGTTTATCAATTTTCCGAATTTCTGAAGATTGTGTAAAAATTCCCTAGACTATGAACAAATCCCCTTAGCCCTTAAATTATTTAAGAGTTCTCTAGAGTTCGCAACTTTGGTGCTAATCTACATCGGTGGTGGTCGACTCTCGCTAGCCAATGAGTTTTTCGGACTACCCATTTAAACCATACTTTTTTATGGCGATTGTCGTTTATTATCCAAAGTTTCCCTCCCTATGTTGCGACAGAAACGATCGGTTATTTTGCTTCAGTACTAATACGGAAATGTCTGAATTTTGAGGATAGTTTAAAAGCGGAACTGGAATTTATAACATACATCTTTAACTGCGCTAATATCAATATTATATGACAGAAGCGATTTAAAAATGCTCATACATTGAATCGAATGCTGTATGACCTTAAAACGTTACATTGTTTGGAAAGACATATTTATATTTGTGATTTTCAGTATAGAGCTTGATACGGAGTTTGTATACTTATATCAGTTACTGATCTTTGATTATTATATTATGTTAGGGAAAAGGAAATTCATACACTAATAAGCATTAACTCCTAAAATGTTAGATGTTTAAAAATTATTTACTATGAAAATCAAAACTTGTATCGGAACAATTTTAGCGTTCCTCTTCATTTTATGCATAGTCTTGTTGTCTTTCCAACGAAATACATTTATGAAGATATATATCAACAACGTTTATCTCAGTTGCATTAGCATAAGCACAAAAGAGAGAAAACAAAATTTTTAATCGGTATTCAGAATTATAAAGTTCTCTGTTGAGTCACTCAGCAGCAGGTTAATTATCAAGTATTTGCCCGTACTGTTCTTCTTGCTTTGGCTGGGAGATTCAAAACTTTTGTATTATTTAACGTAAAAAATATACTAGGTGTGATCAAAATCACATAAACGTCAGCTGTGCCAGCCTGCGTTATTATTTTACCGCCATCTAACTGCAATAAAATCAGAAAAACGAGTTCAACCGTAATAGAACACATGCATGGTTTTGCTCTGAAAGAACAAGTGGTTTAATCAGTTAATTCGGGGGGCTGCAGAAAGTTTGTATCAAGAATTTATAGGACCACTTAATCTTATATTTCCACCTAGCAAGATAGTTTGCATCCTCGAGCTCAGAAGAAGACAGCCAGGGCGTCGGGATCAAGTTGAAATCGCACTGGCTCATGGACTTACCTTGTCTCCACCTGCTTGTGTGGTAATTTGTTCATCAATTCAGCTGCAGTTGTACAGTAGTACTGTTGTACAGAGACGACCCTAGTAATATAACTGAAACTTTTGAGCACACAGTACTGCGGATAAATATGCGGTATGCAGTTGAAGCTGACAAACCATTACATTTCTGGCTACCAGGAAATAATGTCTTAATAGTGACGTCACGGGTTAGGAGGCTGGTCACAATCCAACCTGTCTAGTAATCATGTTTACTGTCCTCCTTTATGAGAGAAGCTCAACGTTGGTGTACGCGAGGTAAACACTCAAGTGAACATACTTATAAAAAACAGTAATTTTAACGTAATGTAGTGACAACAATACCGACATGGAAACCAAACGGATCTATAGCTAAAAATAACGAGGTTCAAAGAACTCCAGCTAATGTGGTAGAACGGAAAAAACGTCTAACCCACAAAGATTGTCGTTTGGACGGTAGAGATGCTGAAACCTGATGATCAAGGTACACCCACGAAGATGGCAATTTAGCGGAGTCGAAGAAACGACAAGGGCCACGTGTTTATATTTTGCGCGAATGCGAAAAACGAATTCTAAGTCAAATTCTCTGCGGTAGAAAATAACATCTTCTTCTTTTACTTTCTTATGGCCTTCAGCCTGTTTCTTGTAGGTTATCGCTCCAGTGCATGCGAGGACACTCAGGGCTTCGTTTTCCTTGGGAATTGTCTCTTGAGAGTCTATCATTGCCCATTTTAATAGGTGGTTGGAAAATACCATCAATATAAAATATCATAACAAACGCTTCCTGAGGATGAAAATAAACCAGGTGAACTCAACTCACGTACAACACGAAAACTTACTCCTATGTTCGTTGCCCCTTTTTAAACCTTTTAATTAATACGTTAAATACAGCTCTAAGAAACGGTTACACACTAAAATCTATAAATAAAAACCAAATAAGCTCTCGACCATTACAGAACAATAATAAGTAAGCAAGATAAACAAGAGACATCAAATCATACGTATCAGCTGCGGTAGTATAGCCTGTAATAATAAGAAAACCTATACCACACAGCTTAAATCGAAGCTATTAAAAGGGAAGTGGCAAAACAGGGACATATTGTTTGAAATATACGTTCTTTACACATGGTTTCCCTCTACTTAGAACCAAACATTAATAGTAAAGATATTTACAACGTCAGATACTTATGTTACTGTATAGTATTGATTGAACTAGTCAGGCAAACACATTACATATCCCAGTGTGCTAGATGCCAAAGCTATGGCGCCACAAGTAGGTACTGTAATATACAAGAATGATGCACTTGATAAATTAGAGAAACTAGTGGAAGACCTAGCTGCAGATATAAGAATACTACACCAATAGGAGTTATCTAAGACTTCAACACACTTTGGAAAAAAATGAATTCCATTCCATTCGTACGTTTTTTTCGATATAACATGAGCCTTTGATAAGGTTTGGCATCAAGAACTATTTTATAAATTCAAACGAGACCTTCCACGCCCGTTTTATCAACTACTAAAATCGTACTTGTGATAAATACTGTCAAGGTGATTAGCTCCACTTTGTGTACCCAACTAATGCGATGTTATAATTGACTTAAACCTTTACTTTAGTTTATTCTCACTCAAATGTTTATATCAAATTGAATTTTAATTAATTTTATTGCCCTATTGTATTATGTATAATGAAAGTTATTTACTGTTAGCCTCAGTAGAAACACTTGACTGAAAATCAGGTCAGATTCTTTATAATCTAGATTGTTTATATTCTGAAATTTGATGTTCCTATTTTATATGACAACTCAATAAATCTGTCAACTGGCACTTCAAACTAGTTTTGAAAAATCAATTACAAATACTTCATCGTTACACTTGTCATTCGACAATCTCAAATGGTAAGTACTTCCTTAATTAAAATTAATTCACTCCACTCTTTACTTTCTTTCAGTTCTTATTTTAAATACGTGTATTCTGTTACCTTTTATTGGACTTAACACTCTCCTCTATCAAACCCAATACATCCAGCTCTGCAACTCGTTCCGCTACAAAACTGCTCCACTCAAAGCCACAGCAAAGGCCTCAACTGACAACCAACTGCCAAGATGTCCAGAATCCGGATCCAAATCAACACAGGAACCCGGTTCGCCACAGGAACACAAGAAAAACAGCTCGCCTTTTTAAATCAGCATCTACACCTCCCTAGTATGCATCCAAATCTACCTCAGCTTAGATGTGTTTACTCTAATGCTCAACCAAATCACACCTATGAAGCCTGCTACAACCCAGCACCACGAACCTTTACCAGATGCAAGCCACAAGATGTCACTTTACAGGCCCCACAAAAATGCTCATTGTGCTAATGATGTCGATGTAATCTACTTCCTTTGTGAACTATTTTTTGTTATCCAATTCAGTCGATGCAATGTAATTCCACAATAAACTCAATTCACATTCCCTTACTTTTAAACATCTAGTCTGCTAATCTTTTTCTTTTAACATTTTAGTTTTTATTCTTCTTCACCACGCCAATTTATTTTCAATTTTAAACCCTTTTATTTTGCAAATATGCATTTAAAAACCTTATATAAAAGGGTTTATTTATTAATTTCAAACCTTTACAAATTGTATTACATCATTTTCACTATAAATTTTTTTTATTCTGATCAATAAACTATCTCCTTAGCGATCTAGCTTATTTTTTACAGTTCAACACACTATTAAAGCTATTTTATATGACTAATACCTACTATGTGAAATAGTATATTTCGAAAAAGTATTTGTCATTAACTTCCAATTTCATTTCATATATTAAATTAAGTTAAAATCCTACTGTTTCTCAATTAACTTCATTTAATTAAATTATAAATTCTATTTCCTTTTTTTTTCTAAATACATCTTAATAATCTTGATATACATTTCACATCTAAATTCATCTTTGTAATTTTTAATACTGTATTCTTTTAATCTTATTAATCTGATTTTTAAACCCCTGTACCAATATAACAATACTTTACGGGGTTGTAAGAAGAAGTAATAAGTTATATACAATTTGAAGTTTATCAGTTCATCTTGAGATCTATCCTATACTTCATCAAATACAGTCACTTTCGCCGATGATATGG
Organism: Agriotes lineatus; assembly: GCA_940337035.1. Taxonomy (NCBI): domain Eukaryota; kingdom Metazoa; phylum Arthropoda; class Insecta; order Coleoptera; family Elateridae; genus Agriotes; species Agriotes lineatus. Next base: position 11,109,194 of record OW679203.1, on the reverse strand, counting down.
TTATTATGGCGGTAAATGTTGACCCAGAAATATCGTCAGAATGTTCCAAGTCTTTGCGTATGACATACACCCTCCATACACCATTTAAAGATGCTAAGTATCTGGAAATACATCTCGACAGAAAACTTGAAGCTGTCACGATATTTGCCTCACACTATATAGTTAGGCCAGTTGTGGGAAGGAAAACACTATCTAGATTTGTAGGTTAACTCCTTGTTGTTCCATAATAAGTGTCATTAATTGGCCGTTTCCAAACGACCATCATTTATATAATTATTATTATATGCAGAAGGTCGTACAGATATGGAAACCGCATGTTTATATCTTGACACGCATATTGCGAGCCGATCAGAATGCAATTAAGCTTTCACAAAACAAAACGAACGAAATTACCGGAATACACATTAATTAGTCTTTCTAAGTAGGTTTATTTTTACTACCGCCACTTTCTCTTCTGCTCTTGTTGAGCTAATTATTGTCCCTTTACAAATATAAACTTATTTAGCATACAGGTTCCTATGGTTTTAGTTTCGAATCTGAGAGGATTTTAAACTTTATAAAAAACTAGTCCTGACTGAGGAAACGTAACACATATGTATCTGATTCCCCTGAAGCATATAGCGGATAGCTGTTTGTTTCCATAATTACTTTAAAGCTAAGGCACTTTCTTGTAGAGTAAATAATACTGCATTAATATATAACAACGTCTAGCTTCAATAGTAGTAATTCTGACAAATAAATATAAAACTAAAAGATATCATATCGGACAGAATTAAAACGCCTCTAATGAAAGCATGGAAAAACCACAACCTTTTACAGGTAACTCTTTTCTTTCTTTTTGCGTCTATGCTCCACCTTTCCCCCTTGGAATCGCTTTCGAATTACTTCAGAAAATGCAGGAGTCACTTAAGCTACCGTAATTTATCCATAACTAAGTAAAATCGGAACGCTCTGTCCGGGAGTTGAACTTACGCCCGAACGTCCCTCGTTCTACTTTAATATCGGTTGCAGCACTGATTTACCGAGGCCCTTTTTACAGATAAGCACAACAAATAATAGAGACGATTATTTCGTAACAGGTGAACACGTAAATGCTACTTGACAAAAACCACGATAACTGCATGGGACATACTCGAAACCATTTTTCGGCTTCGCTCGAATGTTTTATCCACATACCAATTATTTCAGGACCAGCCTGTATATTGTCTTCGCATAATAATCAATTGTGTTTCGGAATATTTCAATGTACCAGTGCACTCTTTTCGTACCGATTCTGGAAAGCTCCAAAAACATTCGCTGGCTTATCGCGAGGTCGCAGCTTTCAGATGTCTTTGTTAGTTGGCCGAATGCGCGAGGATTCTTTTCCTGCACCTCGACGAAGTAACTTGCTTCTAAAAAGGTCCCGTTCGTGCTTTGTTACGCCACGACGATTAATTTTGAAGAGCTGGCGTTTTTCTGTTTGTTATTCTCCTATTAATTGCATTTCTTTAGCTCTTAATCGACAGTTTTTTCCCGAGAATTTAATCTTGGAGGTAAGGTTGCCGTCCGATTTAATTTTCAACACCTGCTAACGTCCTACCTAGCTCCTGCGGCTTGTGAATGGGTTTTCTGTAATTACCGAAGCATCCCCGGCGCTTTCTCCCCCGGGTATAGCAACTCCTGGCCAGCCTTTGGTTAACAACAGCCTTGGGCGTCGGAGGTTAGTAATCCTTCGTGTTATATCATACTACTTTAAAAGTGTACGGTCTTCCTGCTTTTAAGTAGATTCGGGCAGTTTAAATTTGTACTTTCCGTTGTTATTAACATATAAAGTTTAATCTCATACAGTCAATCTATTTTAATACATGAAGCTTACTGCGTATATTTAATTACGATTAATATTTAAAGCTACAATTTATGTGTGTAATTGAACTTTTGTAAAAGGAGCATTCACGCTTTTTGCTTTCAATAGCCTTAACAGAAAGGTTTTTTTAAATGACAGCGGTATGCATACCACTCGATTTATTTGTGGTTACAATTAATTGAATAACCCAAAAGGGGGTTTCTTAGTACGTGTCGCAACCTTCGTTTAACTTGCACAGCTCTACTATGACATTATTTGTGATCAAATTGTTTTGATTATTTATTATTGAATAACCATACTACGGATTATTCAGGAGTTATTAAATAAACGCTCGTCATTTGTAGTTTATTTAAATTATTCGAAATCATCTGATTTCTGGCTCCCATATCCTTTCTTTTTAAGACTTTGCAGGGTACACATCTGGTGGTTTGAACCCACGACCATATCGCCGAATTTGAGTTAGCTTGGTCATCGCGATAAGTGAAGATTTTTAGAACTTCCTTGCAGTACGAACTTTAAGGGGGTTAATCTGAGATTTTTCACTACCATTGATTATTTTAATTAATTAACCGCAGGTCAGCTTCTTTATCGTTTTATACTGTGACGCAGTCCTACACCAAATGAAAACCAATCAATAGGTTTTTGAGTGATTAACAACGTAATAATGAGAAAGACATACTTTAAGCATAAGGAAATAAATAAAACGTATAAAGCAAAATGATATTTCGTACGCCATTAGCAGCATTATAGTTATACAATCACATAATAAGTAAAGATATAAGAATATAAGTCAGGGGCAAAAGTATGAGGGTAGTTCTCACATAATAGGACAATTGCTGTCCTTTGCTTGTAGCGCACAAATATCTCGATATTTTCACACTGCGACCGCTCTACATTAAGCTTGATGGTGTCTTACTCTATATTTTAAATGATAATTAGATCTAATTTTATTGTGTATGTTCAGAAATTTAAATTAAAGTAGGAAATCGTCATTTCGGTAACTGTCCTCAGCTACATTTTACAAGTTAGTAGGCTCTACCAAACTTCACCAGCACGTAAAAAAATATTTGTTTGCTATTTTGATTTATAGTATGCTGCACAATTAAAAATTTACGGGTTTAAAAGCCATAGGTAGCACAATCATTTTTATATCCAACTCCAAAGCCTGTCCACGAAGTTTCGCGTCATTCCGGTAACAGTGCAAGTATTACTCCCACCCACTCTGTGCAACCATGGAATACTGAACTAGTCGTCCTTAAGTGTTGTGTTGTGGTAGTGAGCATACGTTGTAGTAGGTGAGTTTTCGCTTGTTATTTCTGTTTAATGGTGACAATGTTAATAAAATATAAAAACGGAGAGTTACCTTTATTACACGTCAATTCGGTAACATAATTTTTTTGTGCTAAACTCAGTTTTCCAAATTATAAAAAGTATTTAAACCGTTATAAAGACTGATACAAACATAACCTCTAAATTTTAAAGCCAAGGTTATAGAGCATGAGGTTTTTTGTTTTTTTTTTAATTTAACGAATTACATCAGCAATCAGAATTACAAAAAAGATTCTATGAGCTAATTGTTTGGTTAAGTTTACAGACTTGAAGAGGTTAGCACCCAACAGTGCTACCCCGCCATCTCCCCCATCTGTGGAGGATGTTGAGATCATTCAGGTGGATTCACATTATTCTGTAGGTCCCAGGGCCATTTCTGTTTAAGTCGCCGAAAATTTGGTTGTTGATTTAGCGGTGCTACGGTGTCGTTTGGATGACCTGCAAGTCTGTCATGGTGTCTGGTCGCCCGGTTCGAAATTACGTCACGCACATATGAGATGTTGGAATCTGTATGACGAGTGTGGTTCGTCACATACCAAGGAGCTCCCATAAGTGTTCTTAATGTCTTGGACTGGAATCTTTGTATGATGTCTATGTTAGAATAGCTTGAACAGCCCCATAGTTCACAGCCATATGTCCAAATTGGGCGTATGATGCTTTTATATATAAGAAGTTTATTTTCTGTTGTTAGTGGAGACTTCCTGCCTATAAGCCAGTACATCATTTTGATTTTGAGATCCATCGCCTTGCGTTTCTTTTGTATGTGTCGTTTCCAAGTTAGTCTTTTGTCCCAGTGCAGGCCCAGATATTTGACTTCTTCTGATTGTGGTATCGGGATGTTGTTAATGGTAACTGGAGGGCATATTCCTCTTCGTGTTGTAAATGTTATGTGTATGGACTTTGTCTCGTTCACCTTGATTCTCCACTTGTTTAACCATTTCTCCACTAAATGTTTGTGGTGTTGTAGTAGGCTTGCAGCTGTTTGGGGATCTTCCGTGCACGCAAGAACGGCAGTATCGTCTGCGAATGTTCCCATATCAGTATACGGCGTGCTTGGTATATCAGCAGTGAACAATAGGTACAGCACTGGACCCAAAACACTGCCTTGAGGAACCCCTGCGGTAATTGGCTGTAGTTGCGAAGTTTTACTTCCGAATTTTATTTGGAAGTAGCGGTTAGAAAGGTAGGATTGAAATAGGAAATAATACTGACGTGGAAATAATGCTTTGATTTTGGCCAGCAAGCCTTTGTGCCACACCTTGTCAAATGCCTGCCTTACGTCCAGAAATACTGCTGTGCAGTACTTTTTACTTTCAAGAGATGTTTGAACAATGCTTGATATGCGATGACACTGCTGAATGGTGGAGTGGTGTTGTCTGAATCAGAACTGATGTTTTGGGATCCATTCATCTGTCAATGTATCTTTATTTATTCGATTTAGTATAAGTTTTTCTAGAAGTTTAGACATTATTGGTAACAGGCTAATTGGGCGATATGACTGGACTTCGTTTGGCGGCTTTCCAGGTTTCAATATTAATATGATTTGCGCCATCTTCAGTTGCGGGGGCCAATGCATTAAGCGCAATATTACGTTAAATAATGCTAGCAGTATTTTTGTTCCTCCCTCTGGAAGCTGTTTAAGGATAAGGCCCGTTATGAGGTCGAAGCCTGGTGCTTTCTTGTTACTCAATAATTTTATCTCCTTATGTAATTCACCTATTGTAAAATCACGTATTGGTGGTGATAATTGTAGTGGAGCTTCGAGGAATGTGTCGACGTCTACATCTATTGCGTCTGAGTTAGGCGTAAATACTTGTGCCAGATGTTGAGCAAATAGGTCGGCTTTTTCTTGTTCTGATCTGGCCCACGAGCCAGCTAGATCACGTATTGGAGGTACATGTGTTTTCGGTCTCTTAAAGCCCTTTGTAGCTTTCCAACTACTGTAGTCATCTCTGGAAAGTGACGTCACATATTGTTGGAATGTTTCATTTTTTACTTCATTTAGTTTTCGTTTTAGCCTGTTAGTAATTTGGTTGTATCTTGTTTTGTCGTAAATATTACGCGAACGTTGCCAAATTGCCCTAGCTTTCCTTTTTTCCTTGACTAGATCCATCACTTCTCTCGGAATGTTCTGAGCGTTGGGTTTTTGCATTTCCATTTGTGGTGTAGAGTACCATGCAGCTTCTTGTATAGTAGTTATAAATTTGTTAACTCTACTGTCTAGTTCTTCTGTTGTTTTTAGTCTTACTTTGGTTTCAGTGTGCTGGTCCATATATTCCTTGAAGGCTTCCCAATCTGTCCGTCTATGACATAGAGTCGGTTTGACTTCTTTCCTGATTATTGTAGCACTGATAGTAACTATGACAGGCGTGTGGTCGGAAGATAAATCATAATTGGATGTTATATCTACATAGTTATTTGAAATACCTTTAGCAATGAAAAAGTCTAGTAAATCAGGGATTTTGTTTGCGTCTGTAGGCCAGTATGTTGGGCTACCAGTTGAGAAATATGCGTAATTATTGTCAGTTATGAGCTTATTAAATTCTCTGCCTTTTGTGGTTATCAGTCTACTACCCCATCGGGTATGCTTCGCGTTGAAGTCTCCCCCAATTATAAATCTTTGTCCTAGTGAATCAAAGAATGGCTGCATCATGAGTTTGGTTATGTTGTGCCTAGGAGGGCAGTAGACTGCCGCTATTGTTATTGGGCTCGAAAGTTTACTTACTTCTATTACTGTTGCTTGTAAGAAGTTTTCTTCATACTTTGGGAGTTCGTGGTGTGTTATCGATTCTCGGATGATAATGGCTGCTCCACCATGAGCCGTACCATCCGGATGTTCAGTATGGTAGATAAGATAATGCGGTATTTTTATAAGAGTTCTTGCAGTAAAGTGCGTTTCTGATATAAGTAGGATATCGTATGAATTTAGCCATTACTGAACTATTTTATTAATTACTGTAGTGAGCATGTTCAAAATCATGCTATTTTGTTGTAGTAATTGATTAAACATACCTTTGAATTCGTCTAAAAATTGTGTAAGGGTTAGGTCTTGAGGTAATTGCTGTTTATTTGTGTTTGCTTGTTCGTAGCTGGTAGTTGGTGTCTTCCAGTGGTTCCTCACCGGCAAAGGAGGGAAGTTGTGTTCTTCTGGCTTAAAACAGGCATGTGCTTTTCTCGGTGGTTGAATATTCTTGTTGATCTTGTTTTGTAAATCCTTGTAGATTGAGCAACCCCTATAGTTAGCGGGGTGTCCTCCATTGCACAGTGCACAAGTCGCTGGAGTGTCTCTCGTTTTTTTGCATGTTGAAGTATTATGAGGTCCGCCACATTTCACACAGGTATATGGTCGGTTGCAGTATGCTTTAGTGTGATTATAATTTTGACATCTTGTGCACTGGACCAGGTTTGTGTTTTTGTGTGGCGGTTCTACAGAAATTTTTATGTTTAGTAGGTATTTCAAATTATAGATGTCTTTATTATTGTCAGATGGTTCCAAGTCAACAAAAAATAGTGGTAGCGCTTCTTTAGTTTGCCGGTGCCTTATATTGATAATGTTTCTAACTTTGTGGTTATGAGTAGCAAGTTCAGCTTTAATGTTATCTAATGGAATTGTAGGATGTATGTGTCGTAGGACCACTCTATAAGCACGCTCTTGCTTAATTTGATATGTGTGATGTATGGCATTGTTTTCTTGGAAATGCTTAACGAGTTTTCTGTACACGTCCGTTATCGGCCATACTTTTGGTGTTGTATTGTTCTTGTTCCATAATATGTTGTACGCTCTCTATCATTTGCTGATAGTTATTAACTCCGTGTACGAAAATTGGGGGAGGTTTGGGTACTTTAGTTGAGCTTTCTTTATCGCCGTTATTTTGATTGTTGCTTGTTTCGTCAGCAACTTCTGTTAGACTAAAGTATTTGTTTGTTTGTATTAGATTAAATGATTCTTGTGAATTTGGTGCGATTTGCACTTTCCTTCTTTTTCTTTTTTTGTCAATAACACTTTGCCAAGAATTTTTTTCATCGGCAATATTTTGATCAGCAATATTTTCTTCTTCGTCTGTAACGCTTATAGTTTCAATTTGACTTTGTGACGTGGTATGTTGGGTTGTTGATTGGAATTGTGGTGTAATTGAATATTGAGACGTTGGGTAATGTCCATATTGCATGGGTTGAAAAGACTGTATTTGTGGCGACATTGAGTAGTTTGGCATTTGCTGGCATTGCATAGGCGTTATTTGTTGTGTATTATTATTTGGGATAAATGGATGTTGTTGGTAACAGGACACATTTTGTTGATTTATTGTGGGGTTAAAATGTTGCGCGGGGTTGAAACCCTTGCCAAATGGTAGCATGTTAATTTACTTACATGCATGCACATACGTTTGGTAAACTTAATCACGTAAAAGTTAAGTTGAAAATTTAAATTTATAGCAGTTTTGCACTATATTATCACTGTTCGAGGTTCACTGTCCGATATCTCGCAGCGAGCATGACTAGCATGTGCACAGCTTGAGCACACGAAACGAACTAAAAAATAGAGCATGAGGTGAAATCGTTGAGTTATCTACAAATACGTCATTTCGGTAACGGTCATTCCGATAACAGATGTGCGTATTAGCATTGTTACCGAAATGATTTTCCTGTTACCGGAATGATGTGTTAACAATTTATAAGTGTTCCATTGATGCACAAGTAATAATTGTGAATTGAATATCTACTATTAGGTGAAAAATGGATGAAAAATTTGTGGCCCTCAAAGAAAAACTAAAAAGAGATTATGAAACGTCAGAATGACGAGAAAGAAAAAAAGAGTAAAAGAGTAAATCTTGCACGAAAGTGAAAAATACGAAAGAAGAAAGTGATTTAGAGTTAGAGAAATCAAATAAACATATAGGTAAGTACGACTGATATTTCGCCAGAATGTGGGGTAAATTTAATTTTTAATTAGGTCCTACTCAAAAGCCGAAATGCGAAACAAAATTCCAAAATTCTGACGAACTGAAAAAACTGTTGGCAAAAAAGAGGGAAATTGAATTAGAGATTCAGAAACTGCAAAGCCAAGAAAATCAACAAACAACCGATGTCGGCAAAAGAAATTCTCTGCTTGAGCCACCTTCATCTGTGGTAGTAGAGCAAAAAACGGAATCTGAATTTGCTAAGTTACGTAAGTCGGTTAAACAGACAACTAATAACTCTAAAAAGATCATCACTAAAGTAGAGAGTAAGGTTAGCGACGGAGATTCCATCGGTATGACGCGGAAGCCACCTAAAATGAAAGTGCAAAATAAACAGACAAACAAGCAACGCCCAGAAGTCGAAAAACAGCGTACAAGTGAGCGAGTAAGAAAACATCGATCAAAATTAACTGTAGACAAACTGGAGGAAAAGAGAAGAAAAAACAGGGAGAGGTATAAGTTCAAAAAAGAAAATGGCGACAGCAAAGAAAGAGAACAAAGAAAAAGAAGAAAAGATTGGAAAGCAGCGAGCAAACGGTATAGGCAACGCAAGTCTATGCAGAGGCAAACCATCAAATACCTGGGCGGAGCTACTCCTCCAAATTCATCTGACGAAGAATTAAATCCTGCTTACGAACAAGATGTCCTTCGCGGCCTTCCAAAACAGAGAAAAGGACGTAAGAAAGTCAAGAGTAATCGAACAACTGCATACAAGAAATTAGCAAGAGCTCAAGATGAAATAAAAACACTAAGGGCAAATGTAGAAAAGTATAAAAAACGACTTTATAGACTAAAAACTCTGCCTAGTTCAAAGCCTAGAAATTCTCCAGCCACGAAAGTCAAAAAAATGACAAGAGGTTTGCGCATACCCACGGTTGTTAGAAAACGTTTACTCTTCGGAGAAGTTCTCCAACAACAATTGAAGGAAAACAAACAAACAGTACGTAGTCATAAAGATAAACAAGTGATCGGGAAACTGCTTAGCGGAGAAGTATTACGGAAGTACAAGTTAGTTGGACACGCCAAAGAATTAATCACATACAAGATGCATAAAAAGCAAGTGAATAGTAATAAGATGACACAATATGAAAAGAAGTAATGTAACAGCGTTTTGATGTCGGCGCGAATCTCAAAGATTAAGGAATTTCTGGAAAGAGATGAAAATTCCAAGATGTGCCCAGGTAAAAAAGAATACATAAAGAAAAACAAAGTAAAGAAGCAACGAAGAACTTTGCTGTTTCCACTATATATATTACACAAGAAATTTATTCAAGAGAAGAAAAATAGCATTGCGTACAGCACATTTTGCCGTCTTAAACCGTTCTGGGTAGTACAGCCGAAGAAACAAGATAGAGAAACCTGCGCTTGTGTAAAGCATGCTAATATTGAATTGATTGTGGAAAAACTATTTTTTAAGGGAATTATACCATTTAAGAGAGCAGAAGGAATAATTCAAGAAATAGTTTGTAGTGTAGATAACAGGGAATGTATGTTCAATACGTGTTCTACTTGCAAAAACAGAAAATATGTAATAAAATCTAGCCAGTCGATAAACTTGGACGAAATAATTGAGTTTCAACAATGGGAATCAGTAACTGATGAGAAAACTATAAAAAATACGAAAAAGACAATAAGAAAGACTGTTAAAAAGAAGAACAGCAGTACCATCAAAGACGTTTTAAATTTGCTAAATGTAAAACTGATTGAATATCAAAAACATGTCTTCATAATGAAGCACCAGATTACCGAATTTCAAAATAAGAAACAGAATATTGGTGAAAATAAAGTAGTGTTTCAGATAGATTTTGCTGAAAACTATATCACTAAATATGCAAAAGAAATCCAATCGATGCACTTTGGGGCTTCGAAAAGGCAACTTTCACTCCATACTGGGGTATACTACACAAATAATTCCAAGAGGTGTTTCTGCTCTGTCAGCGGCAATTTAGATCATCAGGCACATGGTGTATGGGCACACTTAAATAAAGTACTAGTAGAGCTTGCTTCACAACTTCCAGATTTACACACCATCAATTTTTTCTCAGACGGACCAACGTCGCAGTACAGGAATAGATCAAATATCTATAGCTTACTTACAATAATACCATCAATTTTCAATAATATCCAATCGACGGAGTGGGCGGTGCATTAAAAAGAGCTGCAGACAATATTGTATCAGCTGGTCGCGATATAACTTCAGCATCTTCATTTGTCAATACATTAAAAACCCGTTCTTCCATATTACTTTGGGAAGTACCTGAAAATAATATCCACGAAGCTAAAGAACTAATACCTGCAACGATTCCGTCAATACCCAAAATAATGTCCGTCCACCAAATTACATGGTCCCAATCAAATCCGTCTTACATTTTTTTGAGAGAACTATCCTGTTTCGATTGTAGTTATGGTTCTAAATGCAAACACTATGAAATGAAGTCTTCTGAAATATGCTTTCTGCTTGGAAGAAGCTGTATCCTTTTAGATAGTATTGAAACTAAACATAGACATTTTTCTTGTATTAATTATTCTATTTTTTTACTACCGCCTGATTACATATAACCCTTAACTTCTATTTACAGTACAAACACAAACCGATTCTAGAAATAAAATAAAAATACTTTCAAATACAGTTATAAAACCACCTAATTCACATTCCTGTGTAGAAATAATTAAAAACAACACAGCCGTCGATTTCACATGTAACTCCGAAAAGAAGTCTTCAAAGATAATTTTTTTGCCCGGAAGAAACTGTATCCTTTTAATAAATTAAGCATAGGACGTTTTCTTTAGATTATATGCGCCACCTTTTACTACTTTCATATCACATAAGTATTACACTTAACTGCAATTTACAGTACAAATAAACAACGATTACAAACCTGGTAGCCTATGTTTCATTTGTACATTTCCTTTAACTGCATCCGCTTCTGGTCTTAAATGTGCCACCTGTTCACGTACTTACCACTTCAAATGTATCGCAAAACAATACTACACGCAGGAAGACGGATCGCAGTTTCTGTGCAGGGTCTGTGCAAGAAGAAAATAACATAATTTCGACTTATTACTTTTTATAAACTTATTTTTTACAAACTTACAATATGCTTACTTTTCAATAAACTTTCGTTTTGCAATTCCTAGTTGTCTTTTATATGCAATATGAAGTCATTTCGGTAACATTTATCATTTCGGTAACGCATCATTAAATAAAAATTAATATTAAATTTGTAATCACAGAACAGTTTAAACTTACAAAAATAAGACTGGCTACACAATACAATAATACATATAATGAGCAAAATATTGCCCAATGGCAAATTATCTAAGGGCCAAGTTGAAATCAACTCACTTTTACTACTTTTTTCTAGCTATTAAACAGTATTTTCAGTCAGCCACATGGTCCAACCAATAGACAGTCAATTTATGGATTTTTTTCGATAAACTACAAAAGTAGGTCTCAGAATATGTGTACACACGTCACCATGGGTTGATTGTCACTATCACAAGAGACGCAAACGACGCATTACCGAAATGACGAATCTTATTAGACATAACCAGAAAAACTACTACAATTTTCTCACAAGTAACTATCTACGTCGCCCAAAGTAGATATAGCTACTACATAAATGTTGCTAATATGTAAACATCAAACTTGGATGATACAATCCAAAAAAAATTTTTTTTTAAATAATTTTGGAATTGTCCTATTATATGAGAACTACCCATGAGACGATGTTGGCGAGTTTGGAGAGAAACGTGAAGGAACAAAGGCTCCCCAAGCAAGTTCTTATTTATAAACAAAGATGCAGAACAAATTGTGGAAGAACGGAGAAACATATTTCAACAAGCTCAAAAATAATATTATACAATATCACCGCAGGTTTGTACTCCCAACGAAAAGCAAAAGACGTACAAAGACAGCAAAATTATATTGCTAAGATCAATAACAAAAGTAGGGATAAAGAAACAAGGACTACCCAAGCAGGTTCTTACTTTCTAAATCAAGAGGCAGAAGAATTTGCGGAACACTGGAGAAGCACGTTGCAACAAGTGCTCAAATAGAATTACATAATATTATCACAGGATGGTACTCTAAAACAGCGCCACCGCTAACACTCTAATACACAACAGCAAAAGACTAAAATAATGATAATCTCACATCAATGTAAGCCGAGTAGAGAGCTGTGACTACCCAAAACGGTCTCGTCACCAATAGAGTTAGAGCCAGAGCTGGGCAAATTAATTTTAAAAAATAATTAATTACTAATTACCAATTACCGCCCAATGCAGTATTTTAATTACCAGAGATTCAATTACTCACAGGAAATAGTAATTCAATTACCAATTACTTAGTAATTGTAATTGTACAACATCAATTACTTTTTCAATTACTTTCAATAAAAATTATTGTCATATACGTAGTTTTATTTAGTAGAACCTGCTTGCAAGTTGCAACTATCATTAGTGTTGTGTCGATTCGTAATCGTAATCTAAAAATGCTTAATTTTTATGTTTTGTTAGCTATAGTAACCTACATACTCTTTCACTTTTGAAGGTTTTTTGATAATTAATTCTTGTAGCTATATGCACCGTTCACCAAAACCAAAAATTTTTAGTTTGTTTTGAAGTAATATGTAAGTAAATAAATAAATTCAAGGATAACAATTATACAGGGTGTCCCAAAAAAAATGCGACACCGATTTGGCATAGATTCCTTAGGTTATAATAAACCGATTAAAGCTAATATACCTTAGTACAAAGCCCTTCAGTAGGAAGGTATAGCGACTTGAGAGTTCAAATGTATATACTTTTTTATATTAGTTTCCACATAGGTTATCACTAAAGTTGAGCTTTTTATCACGATTGCGGATTTAGTTGCCGAGTCCCGTAGGGCCAAAGCAAATAAACCACATGAGGGATAAAAAGGAACTTCCAGTGCTGTGGGGTACATTGTTTTTTTATATCGCGAAATTACAACATTTTTAACCAACTTTTGTAGGTTATGTTGACGTCGGTTGACGTTTACCTATCGTCCAGCCGCCTACAAAAAGTCTTAAAACAATGGATTACTTCACTGCCCATTTCTCATATTTTTACCTTACTGCACTGTCTTTAAAAAATTATATAAGTTAGTTTTGAAAGAATTACACTATGTACACTATGTTCAACAAAATGTAATTTTAATCATTCAGGTCTGAAAGAATTTTGTCAACGTCTTCTATACTCAACGATTCTGAACTACTGGCCTGACTTCTACTTGGTTGTTCATAGTTCATACGTCTCTTTTGTGCCGAGTTTCAGCAAGATATGCGGCAAATTATATTCATGGCAACATTTTTTAGATCGTTTTAAACCGTAACGCACACTAAGGATTGAATTTAACGTCGATAATCCCATTCTATTTCATTGTTTATTAATTTTTTTTAATCGCAAATTCAGGTATTTCTTTGAAGGGATTAATCTCACTCGCATTCCTATAATTCAACACTTGCTGAACAACCGACAACAAACAACACCTAACACGATGGACTTTAAAACTGCCTGCACCAAACTTACGAGTGACGACTGAATTAATCCATACTAACAATGAAGTCCAATAAGCATTTCTCCCTGTATGAACGCGTTGTGTGGGCCGAGGCGATTTACAAATAACTTATCACCCATAATATGAGTGTGCTGCGTGGACCTTTTACATACATTAGTTAAAATGTTATATATTGCTAATAAAGTTGTTTCTATGTGCGACATAGACATGTTTGGCTCATCGATATGCATTACCAGAAATAAAATCATGCTTTTAGGATAATACAAGTGTTGATCCTGACAGATTGGTTGCTCAGAAGTAATAATAATATTTTTTTTTGTCTTAGTTTTTAGTGAATTTTGTTTTGATTTCCGTAGTTTCTGTAACATTGTAATTGGGTCTTTACCCGTTTTGTTACTTGTTAATAAATAAATAAATAAACATTTCAGAGACCTATCAGCGTAAATTGATACCTAGTAGTGATCGTATCCGCAAAAACCGATAAGGAGGAAACTAAATATCAAATTACTGTGTTGATCTTTGGTTCGTGGCCTTTCAATTTTTAGAGTAAGTTGCGATGTGTGTAGTGTACTTTTAGATACACCGCTAAGCTAAATACCGTCAGCATGTTCTCGTTAAAAAGGTAGGTTTTCCGTTAGCCACTGTTGGTCAAATTTACCCGCCGAAGCAAACTACAAAAAAGCTAGAGTTAGCGGTAAAACCGCTAAGATGGCAACACAGTTGCAAAGACTGGGGTTTGGATTCGCAGCAATTAATAATGGCAAGTAGGTGACATAAACAGTATTCCTTCTGAAGCGATGATAAGGGAATTTTCAGGCGCAAATCTGACGCATAGTATTCGCGATCAGATTACCGAGTTAAAAACAAACAATAAACCACTATTAAAGTTCTATGCCTTCAACAGAATTAAATTGATTCAATAATATTCCCTCGAAATGGTACGTAAAAACCCTAGAAAAGTAGCTAATTACATTTTACTAAAGTTTGTCGTTAACAGCCTCTTCAGATCCCCTAGAATTAGTAACTTGTTCCCAAATCTGGCAACACTGCTCGTGACGCGTCGTAGAAAATGCGATAGTTGCTGTTTTCGACTCGCCAGATAAATTAGGCTTCTATTGCCGGGGAATACCCTATTGGGTTTGCTTAATATGTAACTTCTCTAATTTTTTTGGGTTGTGGAGATTTGGCATCCAATCGAGGTCAGTAATTCAGTAATTGAAATACCACAAAGTAATTCAATTACCTCGAGTAATTTCAATTACCACAGGTAATTCAAATACTTGTAAAGTAATTTAAATACTTTAGAGTAATTTAATTACACAAAAGTAATTGAGTAATTGAATGTAGTAATTAATTACTTTCAAAAAGTAATTTTCAAGTACTTTTTAACAAAAAAGGCAATTCCCAATTACAATTACGGCATTTTGAAAAGTAATTCAATTTCAAGGCAAATACACAAAAAGGAATGTAAGTAGTAATTTAATTAAAAAGTAATTAATTACTGCCCAGCTCTGGTTAGAGCGAGTTATCACTAAAATGATTAACATCAAATACGAGCGCCACTAACGTATTTGTTCAAAAACTCGCTAATCTAGGTTGAAGAATTCCTCGGTGATAATATGGTATTCGTCGCTTACTATGAACGAATTATACAAAATAAACACTTATTAGGCGCAGAATATTTGAGAAGCTATAACCTGTTCTGAAAAGAAAAAGAAATACGGCGCAAATAAAGTTATATATACTTTCAATGCTTGCATGCAGACAAGTAATCTAAATGGGAACTTCTTCGTATCGAAATAAAATATTATATCTAGTGTATTTAAACACAAGGTACGTACGTAATTGAGTTAAACCCAATACTAACTCTGCGGCGTGTACACTCTGCGTTTACAGTGTAACGTATGTAATTTATAATTTAAAATACAAGTTGAATCACTTTATAAATGATAAAACTGGCATAAGCAGGAACATTTTAATATCGTCAATTTATACATTTATCAGCGAAAATCCATTTTTGATTTTTGTCAAAAATATGTAGCTATAGTGTAAGGTCGCAGCTTATCTGTTGAATCCAGAGTCAATCGAAGAAACTAATGAGGTTTCAGAATTGTCTAACTGCTGAATAGAACAGGCAAATCGTGTAGACTACGAAGAAAAATTGAAAGCTCAGTCATAATCGCTACCAATTACTTACACTAGAAATTACAACTACCCTCAAGTCCAAAAATCTAGAACAACTTGAAAAACTAGAAAAACCCAGTAACCAAAAAAAAAAAGACGCTATTAGCGTGCAGATGCCTTTGGAAGAAGCTACTTACTTCAGCTGGAAAACGGCTTAGTGCTCTAATTTCCAGAGTAGATGCTGATTTATAAAAAATGTTAAACCAAATTGCCAACATAGGTTTACACGACACAACTTACCAAAAATACGTCTTCTTTATATAAATCTACCCACAAGGTATTCTTTCCAGATCCCATTCAGCTAATCCAACAGTAGAAACTGACAAAAATAACGAAAGCACAACGATCTCCGATTCGCAAATTGCCTCAACTGGCAGATATTTTTTGATTTCGGTGAATTGTGAATTGATATTTGAATTACAATGACTTGGTTTACCAGCAGAAATGCAGAAATTTGATAGCAAAATAGAGTCTCAAAATCCAATTTCTAAGTTACGGGGCAGCGTAAAGCCATTTGACCGTACAGCACAACCCCTAATTCCTGACCATGGGAGTTGTACTCGTACGAATAATAAGAACCAGCAACTTAGACAAGTTCCTGCAGTACAACGTGCTGCACGTAGAAACATTATTGCTTAACATGATTTTACTGGTTTCCTAGTTATAAGTTTCGCTCTGCTGGCTAACTAATGAAATAGCTATTTATTTTCAGGAAAGTAATGGTTTAAATTATATTCGCACAATAAAAAGCTGCTTTCATGCAACTGTTAATTCGCAAAAAAACTTTAAATTTTTGTTCAAACAAAATACAATACTGCAATTATTACAAAACATATTAGGAAGCCTAAATAGCTAATATTCAATTTTGGAAATTAACTTTATTAGAGTAGATTAGATAATTAATAACATTACACAGTGACAACTCATAAGGTAACTGATTGTTTTTTATACTTGGAATGTTTAATACAATTTTACTTTCCTTGTCTAAAAGACGAAGGAAATATTGTAATCGCGAAAAAAACACTTTCAGATATTTCTTCAGATCTTTAAGTTTCACGGTCCGTAGAAAACGAAAAACAGCTTTTCTTAAGTCCGTTTTTCTGTCTGTCTGTCTGTTGGCAGTATAACTCAAAAACTATTTGTTGGAGGAAGTCCGAGAGAATTTTGGGCAAATATATACAGGGTAAGCCCCTTAATAAAATATATTTTTAAAAATTTTTGCGTTAACTGGGAAATAGATAGAGTTAATCATTTGCACATAAGTCAGGTTTACAAATGAAAAAAATGGGGCCCAACAGATACAGGATAATTGTAGGCAAAAGAAATAGGCAAGAATACGCTGCTGCTCAGCGATATGAAACAGAGCTTCATGGTACGATGCAATCAACGAGTGCGCGGCCCTCGGTCAGCTTCATTCCCGTCTGCAATACTTTTTTCTTTGCAAATTATTACAATTTGCATTACCAAATATTTTCTTTTATTGTTTCAGTAATATTAGACACGTTAAGATATTTTTGCCTCTAGTTGCTTGAGCACCTTAAAAAATAAAATTTTATTTAGTTTTGCGTTAACTGAGAAATAGATAAACGTAATCATTTGCACATAGGTTAGGCTTTACACTTGACATAAGTGAGACCCAACAAATACAGGGTAATGTTAAAAACCAAAATGAGCAGAAATAATCTGTTGAATGTAATGCAGTTGCTACGTGACTATATCAAACAGAACTTCGAAGCAAGATGCAATCGATGGGTGCGCAGCCCACATCCTACTACATTTCCGTTAAAATGCTTACTGTAGGCGCTGAGTTCGGATCTCGCCTGCAAACTTTTTTATTTATAAATTGATATAATTTGCATTGCTAAGTGTTTTCTTTTATTGTTTCAGTAGCATTAGAAGAGTTGCCCTTGATTTTTCAAAATATTTAGTGTCACAACTTCCACTTGCGAGGAAATTTAAAGGAAAGCCATTTACAGATTTTTTGATGTGTAGCCGTATTTTCAAGCTTTCCCATAAAAAATTAACATAAAAATCAGTGCTTCCTATACCTTTCCATAAGAAATTTCACTATTTATAACCTACCTTTTATTTCTCTTAAATGAATTAATTTTTTGTTTCATTTTTATTGAATGAATAAATCTTTATTTGCAGAAATGCCCTCTTTTTTAAAGTACTTGACTAGACTCGATTGAAACTAAAATTTAATTTACGAATATTTTGTACAGATATTGAAATAAGGGCAAATAGTAACATGGTGTTGTAATATTGAAGAGAAAGCTGTTTAGAGATATTAATCAAATCAGTATTACAAATAAATCAAAAGTGAAAGAAAGTTAACTAATGTATTTTCGCATTTGGTAATTAGCAGCAGAAATATTGGGAGACAAATGATGACGCCTGTTTTAGCTCTTCTTTTCTCTTCCGCATTTGACGGACGGCCTGCTCGAATTCTATTTACGCTGTTAGAAAAATTCCTATACTTCTGTCTTGATATTGAAATAGGCTGAACACTAATTTTTTTAAACCGTGTAAATTTATCAGCAACAAAATTTAGTGCCTGAACTGGAATCTGAATTTTCTTTGGCATGGTATTAAAAGTGTACTGCTTGCGTTAAAGATGTTAGTTTTTTTCTTAAATTTTTCTCCTAGTCCTTTTGTTATTTTTTATGGTGCATTTCGTAATTATAATATAAATTGACTGTGTGGAAGTCGCCATGTACTACGGGCAACTGGCTTTACGCTACCGGAAAATACATTGTACATGGTAGAAAGTATGCTACAGTTTTAGCAGCTTTGCACAAATACTTTTTCGCTACAGGTCAAATAAACTGTTAGAGTGATTTTAGGTATATGAGCCCAGACACTTATGAATTGAACCAAAGAAATATGCAGTGAAATTATATGTTTCTGATTTAAAATATATAAAATGCATACAACTTCAAAAGAGACAACTAAGTGCAAGCTACAGAGCATTAACAAATATACTTGGTGGTCGTGCTTAAAGTTTAATTAAGTAATATATTTTATTTCAGAAAAATACAATTGTTCTGCATATTTCTTTTGTCCAATTCATATGTTACTGGGCTCGTATACTGATACGATCTTAAAATGGAAAAACATTTTAAATAAAATATAATTTATTTAATTCCGTTTCGAAAAATTGGCTTTTACGTCATTTTTTGGAATTATGAAACATAACATTTTCCATAACTGTCATGTAACACAGTTATGTAAATTGTTGTGTAATAACTTTACATAGCTGGCCATCTATCCAATTACAGTAACTATGAAACTACCCATGGCAGCATTGGCAGAGCTTCAATATCAGAAGGTACTTCTGAATCGGTGCTTAAGGACATTTTTAATAATTATATTGGTGAATTATTATGACTTGTAAAAATTCGCCAGTGCAGTCTTGTTTCTGTAGTAACGATGACCATAAGCCCATCTGATTTTGTAATGTAGTGTGAGGAACGTGACTCATCAAATGGAAAAATAATTCTCATGGAATTAAATAAAGGTTTGTAGGTTATACATTATAAAATATGCGATATTGTTTAAGTCGCGTAATTTATAAAACTCGCTAGCGCTCGTTTTGGCAAACATTACACTTGTCAAACAATATCGCACGTTTCATAACTGATTACGCAAGTAACTATAGCATGGAACTTAATTGTAAAGCAAATAAAAAGGATATTGAATTAATTAACTCCGTTTTATCATTAGAACATTCCACTTTCTACAATGGTATTTACATATCACCAGAAATTTGATTTTCCATTAGCTAACATAACTATAAATTAGATTGAATCATAGTTATTAATTATATATACATGGGAAATTATAACTGATACCAGTTATTTAAATATATTATTAGAACAGATAAAACATGTTTATTTCTTACATATATATTGTAAAAAAAGGGTTAATGATGTATAATTGGAGAGAAGCATATTTAAGAACTGTTAACGCAAAAATATGACTTGTAAAATTAAAAACGTCATAAAGGTTAAAAAGCAGGAATCCGTAATTTTGATATTTCAAATAGAGTGATATTCAAGGTTTTGGCAGGAATTATAAAATAACATGAACAAAATACAGCATGTAAAATTAAAAATGTTAATGACTCCAGTCTACAGTTGGAGTTAATGATATAAAAATTCAATTTGACAAGCAAAAATACTGGTATGCACAATTACAATTGTCATAGAAATAGGTAGTGCCTTAAAGAAGAAAGTAGTGTAAAACTAATAAAGATATTAGGTGTGGGTGCTTAAAGCCTAGTCAAAAGGGGTTGCTAACAACAATGTGAGACAGGCTGTAGCTGGTGCTAAGTCCAATTTGCAAATTAACAACAGAGAATATGAGCTCGAAGAAGGAAAACGGTATCATCTAAGATTATACCAATTTCAATTAAATCATACCAGATCTGAGAACAACACACAGTAAGTAAAAGAATTAAACTGCTATTTAATAATACGGAATTGATTATAATCAAGAAACTAAAAATAAGGACAAATACATTTTATTAAAAATAAGTGTCCAAGAAAAGAAAATTTAATAAACAAAATAAAACTAAACAAGAACTATCGTATAATTATAAACAATCTATATGTAAACATACAGTACAACTAACATAAAATTGACTTTATGCTAAAGTTTAATTTGCAATAATCTTTAAAGAAATTGATTTGATATTAAAAATCCAGATTTATTATTAATAAAGGACAATTGCCTCATATTTAGTGTTACGGTTTTTATATTGTGCAATGTGCATGTTCTAATTAAATTCTGCAGTAACCCAAAGAGATAAAGAGTCAAACAATTAATGTCGTTATAATTGCATGCTCGAGCTGTGGACAGAAAAGGTAAGAAGTAGAATAAAACGTGATAAAACCCCGAGAATGACAATAAATTCAATTAAAATAAAATAAAATCATAAGGACCATAAAAATACTGCCCTGCTACGTAATTTTAGCAATTTTTATGTTCATGATTAAATTCCGATTACTTTATGTTTCTAGTTCTCGCGTGTAGCTGTAGTCCAAGGTTGTCAACAGCTGAAGTAAGAGAGATTCGAGTCAAGTATATACAGATCGTACTGGTGTCCTCTGCGTTGCGAGCGGGGCGGAGTGGCATTGGCCGGTGATCGATAATGACGCTTCTCGCTGTCCTGTAAGTCAAATAGCTATAAACAGACCAAGATTAAATAAATAATTTAGTTTCTGCTTGCCCGTCCCAGGTTTTTCCAGACTTTGGGCTTGATTAGGCAAAAACCAATATGATTCTGGGGCCGTGAACAGCCACCCTAAGTTTGGCAAACGTGAACGCTCGCAGCTCTAGCTAAATGAATTTAAAACATTTCTGACCAAGGGCGCGAATCTCGCGCCTTGCGTTTCTTTAAGAATTCTTCGGAAAAGTTTGAGCAGCCGCGGTGCGAGCTCGATTTATAATTCAAATATGAAGCAAACTGGCGCCGTGTTAATTAAACTGACTTTAGGCCAATTTCAACCTTGGGCTGGTGGATCTTGCCGGCGAGCTGTCAGGAGAAATTATTTATTAGCAGGATGATTTCACAGGTTACTGGACAGGAAAGATAGACAAATTTGAGCGTAACGATGTTGTTCTAATGCGCTCTAAGATTAACAGCTTAGGTTAGATCTGGGGATACTAGTGAGCGGCATCGTGTTATTCTTACGCGCTCTACAATTAACAGGACAAGGTAAGTTTGGGGCTAATCGTAAGCGGCACGATGTTGTTCCTAAGCGCTCTACGATTAACAAGACATGGTAGGTTCTGGACCGGATTGCTGCCTCAGTTTTACTAACCGAAGAAGGAGAGGCTTCTGGTCAGGCAGTTCAAGAAAGGATTCTGGTTTTAACGGATATATATCTGAACTGGCGATGACTGTTGAAGCCCCTTGTGCCCAAGTCTCCAACTGGGGCACAGGTCTCGTCTGGATTCTGAGAGGAACGGGTTAGATCTGTCTTCGGACTGAGCGGGCAATGCACTTTTATAATGCTTCGATCTCTTTCCACGTCGTCTACCTAATTTACCTAACCGAATTCTAAGAGGGGTTAAATGTGATCGCAAGTAGGGATGCTCGGATCGAGCGGCGCGGCGAAGCTTGCGCAACTCGTCGGTTTCACATCTGGACCCTTATCGGACTATCAGCAGAATCTCTTGTTCAGTTTTTATCATCTTTCGCATGGCTCTAAATGTTCGCGCGTCAAGCATTCTTGTGATAGTAATAGCGCCTACGAAAGGATAACGGCAATTAAAACAATTTGGAGGCACGCGAAACGTCACTATACATAATATACTGTTCAAAAAGAAAATTTTATTATGGAGAGATATTCAGAAAGGCAACTGTGTAGTAGATAAGTCTTCGATACCGTTTTGTGCCCTTAGAGCTGGTGAAGTACTCAAACATGAAAATACGGTTGGCGTAACACAAAATCCGAAAGCATAAAATCCACATTTTATACTCTCCATGGCCGGCAAGAATAGATTTAAAAGGAATAGAAATGTTCAACGTAGCATCTTCAAGAGAGACTAGCCACACATTAAATGACTCAACGAGTTTTATAGAGTTTTAGTTTCGAAAAAATGTTGAAAAATTTAACGCATTTCTGAAGCAAACAGGAAATCCATTTTTATGAGAAGAAAATTAACCAATTTCCCGGAGAACTTTTCTTGTGGCACGTTCGAAATGAGTACCATAGGTTAAAGGGATTACCAAGGTTTTATAAAAGAAGGGGTGAAGAATAACACAAAAAGTATATGGGCTCCCCTTAAAAAGTTAAATTTAAGATCATACAAAACTACCAATAAAAAATTACTTTTCTGTTTATTTATAACTTTACAATCTATCACGGAGTGACATTCAGTAAATAATAATGGCATGTTACATAGGGCATGATAAAAACACTCCAGCGATTTTTTTTATATTAACATTAAACAAGTTTGATGTACAAGTACTTTGGCACTACACTTCACTTTATACGAATCGGGTTGGCAAGTCTAACGACTTGAGCGTAGGCTCTTCGTAATTAGGATCCAGTAGGCGTTCCACTAGTACATTTGGGTAAGCACTGAGCCTATTGCAGCAGCGAGCACTACATTAACTGTTGAAATAGCTAGGTCCTGTCGTATTACTTAGTTCGGAACGAACCATGGGGCATTTACTATAGATTGCAGCACTTTAGATTGGAAACGTTTTATGATGTCTACGTTTGATCTACTTGCCGTTTCCTATAGTAGTATACCATAGGACTAATTTGGTCTAAGAATAATTTTGTAAAGTAATGTTTTATTCTCTAGCATAGCTGAGAATTGTGTCCTAGAAGCCAATACATTTTCAGTAGTTTTTCAAATCTAGCTGTTTTATTTTTGTAAAAATGTATTTTTTCATTTCAAGCCCCTATCCAGGTGCATTCCTTAGTACTTACCGTCCTCGTCCTGTTTCATTTGTTGTTGAGCACAAAAGGCGGACAGGCGCATCTTCTTGACGTAAAAGTCACATGGATTGATTTGGATTCGTTTACATGCGCTAAGGTACTGTGGTTTAATGAGGCTTTAGATAGTCAGGTGCTATGATTGGATCGGTATATGATGACAGTATTGGTGTATCCTCGACGAATATGAAAACCGTAGTTTGAGGTGTTGTAGGTAGGTCAGCAGTATAAAGGAGGTATAAAAGCGGACCCAATACACTTTCTTGAGGACCGAGCCCCATGGACTATGGTTACCACGTCTGCTTAGCATTCGGGAGGTCGTGGGTTCGATGCCCGTAGCCGTCTGCTCTGATTAAGGTTTTTAGGTGGTTTTCCTGAGTACTTTCTCTGAGGCCAGTGCGGAGGCAGTATTTCTCCTCATTTTCTGACCTTTCCAGTCTCCACCCTCCTTTCTCTCATCCATCCCGAAATTTCCGTTATTGGCCAAAGAGGGACGCAAGGTCCCTATAGCAGGCTGCCTCCAGTTGGGGAATTGAAATGACCCTGAACCTTTACCTTTTGTTTACCTTTCTTTAGGAATGCCAGCTGTTGGTGGAAATTAAGAAGTATGAATGAGAGTCTCCGTACTTGAAGAGAAAGTGTCTGTTGAGGAGGTGGTAGGATTTTAATGTTTTGTAATAGTCTGAAAGTAGTGCTTTTTCATTTTGAATAGCAAGCCGTCATTTCATACCATATAAAAGGCTTGCGCCACATCAAGGGACACAGCTGAACAATATCTTTTGTCTTGAAAGTTTTTTAAAATTCTGTCTGCCACTTTATGCATTTGTTGAATTATGGTGTGGTGCTTTGGTAACCAAACTAGTGATCGGGTATAATATTGTTTTCCATAACTAACGGTGTCAGTTTCTGCAATAACAACTTTGCAAACACTTTGGATAATGTCGGTAGAAGGCTGATTGGTCTAAAAGATGATAGTTCGCTCGTTGATTTGTCGGGTTTAGAGATCAACATGATTTATATCTTGTAGGGCCTTAGTTATAATGGTGCATTTTCCAGAAGTATTTGGTATAATTTTGACTTCATCGTTGTTTAATACTTTTATTTCATAGCCATCCTTCGCCATCGTTTCTAGTAGTTCATTTAATGGCTGGATAGTTTGACGCCCGACACAAATATCGGCGGTGGTTTGGGTTACTTTTTAGCTACGCTTTGGCTGTGAAGTATCGATGTTACGTCCTCGTTTTTTTATTTTTATCCACACACCATTTTGCATTTTGTGATAATTTATTGTGACTGATGATATATTGGATTGCTTTGGTGAGCTTGTAGTTTGTTTGTACAACGATATTTGTTGGGAAATTTGGATATAAATTATTTGTTGGCAGTATTTGCGGGTTTTTGCACATATTACAATTGTTGGTTTTGGTCTATTTGCACTTGCGTTCGGTAAAGCTTCAGAAAGTAACATACGAAATACGTTTTTAACAAAATTACTGAACCTTGCCAAAACAAAGAGTGAACTTACAGCTTTGTTGTAAAGTTAAATTCTCAAATTGGCATGTAATGACCAACAAGATTATATGATATCCTAGGCGAACAATGTAGAAGCTTCAATCAATATCGAACCTATTGAAATGTTAGAAGGTCTAAAAAATCTTTAAAGATACGAAAACATTTCAGAGTCAACATCTAAAGCATTCGAGAAGCTGTAAGGTGTAAAGTTTCTGTCCCTAATACGGATATAAGAGACATTGGGGAATTACGAATGAAATGGTTTTAAAAAAACACATTTCTTGAGAGAATTTACCTCCTACAAAACAGTCATTGATACTGATCATAAAACCAGTTCAGTTTCAGAGAACAAACAGAATCTTCCAAGCGTTTTGCGATTACGGTTGCACTGTTAAAGAAAACAGTTTTTTTCGGTTTATGGAAATTTTTTAACCTTTCCTGAGAACATTTTAGAATTGGCGCAATGCTCTGGCCAAAAAAGGCTGTCGACCTCCGTGCAAATGTTTTCAAAATAATGTATCTTGCTTGGAAATATGTCTTTGTGGTGTTTTAGAAACATTTGTGAGAATATGCAAACGCCAGACGAATATAACGGATCTGATGGAGAATTATTAGACCAATCTGATAGTGAATACAACTTTTAATATAAAATGTACCTGTAGGAGTTAAATTAGGGAAATTACTTTAAAGTAACTCAAAAAGCTAGTTCACTGTTTCAAAATAATTGATTAATTTTATATGCTATTACTCTGAATTTAAATACATTTTTATAGTATAAAAACCACAATCATACGAATAATAAGCCTTGAAAAACAAATTTAGAGCATTATAGTTCCCCTCCCCCAAGCTAGTATACAAACCAGCTGGTGTTGGATTGGAGCAATAAATTTGAATTCGTAAAGCGAGAAGTGAAATACTAAACTCGATTCTAGAACCTACTACTGAAATCACGCAGATCCGCTTTAATAACCACATTACAAACCAATATAAGTGCAAATTTATGTACACATTTATTAAAACCGAAGAAAACGCCAATTCCTGCTTTATAGAAACAACACGGTTGCAAATAATGAGAGGTTTCCGGAGGAGCGAACACGCCTTCCATCGAATGGTTATTACGTTCGCTACACCGTAACATGTTCCACTTCCATATAATAAAAATAATCTTCTGCATTTGCTACGCTGATTTAATAAAACTGAAGGTAGACGACATGCACCGGAGGCAGCTGTTGATCCGTAAGGTCGCGCTAAAACACCGACATTGTCGACAGAAAAATACCGTAAAAACTGTACACCGAGTGCGTGGAGAAACAAGGAAGCACACAGATTAGACACATTAGCAGCTAATTTACTTCCTAACATGTGAAATATGTAGAACGTTGACCTGCTCTAATAAATTCTACTCGCTTATCCGCTGCTCGAAACGTTAGAACGAAATCAAGGCAGCTCGAAGGACTAAACGGGTCGAAATGTTCTCCAGCGTTGACCGACTTACTTTAAGCTATGCTAAATACAAATGCCACCTCGGAATTCTCACCATGTGGTGACGAAACCACATCTAGAGCATTGTGGTTTCAGCATTTCTTTCTAATATTAAAAATTTTTAAACGAGAATCAATCACTGAATATTCCTGCATGGGCTGCGACACGTTTTTCGTTGTAGTAGAAAAAACAATGCAAATTGAAAGAACAATAATTTATGTATTAAAAATTAAAACAAAGTGCTTATTTGATTAATAAATTTAGAAGAAAATTAGTCAAACAAACGACATATTGTCGTGAAATATAGTTTAATTAAAGTTTGAAATGAAATTTTAAACAATTAGACGTTTCGCCATTTTTGATGGCTTCATCAGTAATATTAAGTGCTTATTCATACCAATTACTACAATATAAATAAATCAACATAGAAAGTGCATAAAATCACTTTGTGGTTGTAACAAGCCACTGGCCTATAATAAGAGGAGGAAGAAGAAAGTACATTGATAGAATAAAACGTGAAATAAACTATTGATACCCCAGAAAAGCAGAGCTTGAAGAGCTTTTTTAGTTATAACTTATGAATGGAATAAATTCTCTACTAAAGTGATATTTTAAAAACGTTGTTAATTGACCCATACTTAATCATGGAGTGCCAGCATCCTATAATGTGGTGTATATAATGAAAGGAGCTGCTGTAAACTTGCAGGAATTCATAAATTAGTTGTAGCGGAAAACTTCTAAATACCAGAGAACATACTAAAAAGATTAGACTAATATGGAACATTGGATTGAAATGCTACTGAAACACAATATTTGCGATAAATAAATGAAACCGAATTAATAACTATCTGAGATAAAGGTGAGAAGTAGTTATCACAAGAGCTGATGAATTGAAAGGTTGATTGAACTGTCAACGTACACTTTATATTAAAAAATACATAATCGATACTGGTTGTAAATGGAAAAAGTTTTTACAAATCTAGAACAATTATAAATGCATGTCCCAGCCTGAGTAAAAAAGTTTTATGCTTTAAAAATTATTTAACAGGGCAGAATTGGCGCACCGGGAATTTAATAAAATTATGAGTAGTACCTAACCGTTATTATTTTAGGTTAAGTCAATTTTTCCTTTAAAAGAGTCAATATTTAAGCAAGTTTATGCGAAAAGTAATTTTAATAACACAATAGTAAATAAAGGCAATATATTTAAATATCCACAGAAATATCATTGCAATATCTAAAAATATACCCAAGGAAAGCGCCCTTTAGTGCTTTCCAAGAATGCTACGACACTAAGCATCACTCCGTTTCGCTAGTACAATGAAATGTTATGAACCAGTTATTTATTAAAAAAAACAAAAAAAATGTTTTTGCCTTCGAGCATACCTCAAAAGTTGATGTTGCCTTTATTTTCGATGGACCTATCATATGAAAACGATCCAAGACTTCAGGAAGGTTCCTGGCGACCGGAATCTTGTACACATACTAACATACGTACACCGCACAGCACGTTTAGGCAACCCCCAATGCGACGGAGGGATCTAGTGCTTCTGTGTAAACCTTCTTTGCCCCTAGGCCGTGTAGGTGGCTAGCCTTTCGGGCCAAACGTGAGGAAGAGTTTTCTTGTTAAGGGTTAACGATTACCACAGGTATGAGCGTGGTAGCCGAGGAGCGTGTGATTTTTAAACTATAGAGTCACTGGGATTCGAACCCGTGCCATTCACTCACCTGTTCCTGATCATCTAACCTGATGACCGACAGAGCAGAGAGCATTTGCTCTCTCGGTCATCCGCTCACCAGTGGCAGTTGTGAATGTACGGAAACAAAATATATAACTTTTATTTCCGGTGGATTGAAAATTCGGTTCATGTATTTAAATTGGGAAAGTTGGAATCGCAGGTTTTGTATCATAGGATTAATGTGTAAATCCCATATTAAACGTCAATCGATGGTAAGACCTAAATAATTAATGTACTTTGCTGATTTCCTTTCAATCAGGTACTTTAGTGTGATTGTGTACAGATAATGTTTGTTACTGTGGAAAGTTAGCTAGTTAGCACATAGCTAGTGAATGGCGCCTGCAAAATTTTATCACTTTAGCTTGACATTTCAAATTAAGTATCATTAATATATAAAAGATTGGTCCAAAAACAGTTTTCTGGGGAATAGGGAAGACCGGGGCTAGTTGGCATAGTTTTTGGTTTCTGATTTATCTTTTTTTCTGCGATACTTACAGAGAATTTTAGAAATGCTGCTGATAGCTTAACTTCCTTGCTATGAAATCCCACATGACCCATAAATTAAAAAAGCGTTTAGTATCCATAAAACACGAGTTTCGAAAGTGTTCCAACTATGCCAACTTACCTCAGGTGCGGGGTAAGTTGACAAAGCGGGATATGGATAGGGGTAAGTTGGCGGATCACAATATTTTTCAGGAAGAAGTATTTTATATATTCAAAATTATGCAAAAACATTCAATTGTTCCAAATTAAGCAAAAAATTAAAATAATGTAGGTTACTTCGTCATATCAACGAAAAATGTTGGCCGATTGCTTATTTGGGCAAGGGGATTAAATTTTAGCAAACTTTTGCTCTGGTCGTAAATAAAATTCTTCACGTCTCGTCATCTTTAACATTTCCGCTCTTTTACCATTGTTGTAACGCAAAATTCATTGGCATCCAAGTCGACAATCTTCCTTGAATACTGGCGGGCCTGCTACTTCACCAAGACAAAGTCATTTACATGGCATTCAGTGTCATTATTCCTCCCACCAGTCCCTTCAGATTGTGCAGATTTTGTTGGACGTGAAGGCTCATAGCTATAGAGGGATTCATCTTTATTTAGTCTCGGTATCATTTGAGAAGCCCAAGCTATCTTCACTTTTATTCAGCATAGTTGATTACATCTGATGTGGCGTCATCAGATCCGCAATTTATGAAAATTCGTGGAGGCTGCCAAAACAACTTCCATCAAGTTTAGCATATTATCTCTTCCGTCGGCTCTTCATTTGGCATTACTTTTTTAGCATCAACATGATTCCTCGGCTATTTCTCTAAAAACAAAACAAACTTTATGACTACTTGGATACAGTTGCCGGTCGGCTAGTCAGGAAGACGGAGTGTAGCTCTTTAATACTCACGAATGATTAAAAACCAAAAATGCGTCAACAAATCTTTAGCAATTAATAGCAAGTGCATCCAGGCATTCAACGAGCATTCGTAAACTCAAATAGCACATAATTTCCTGAAAGAAAAGTTCAAATCATGCGCAGGTAGCAGTAATCAAAACAAAAGCCACACAACTAGTATCACAGTATAATTATAAATTCAATTCTATATGGTACAAAATACAGCTGATAAAAATATAGGGCAAAAAGTTAAAAGGCACCTCATAAAACGCATAAATTTAAGACTTACAAAATGTACAGTACAGCGATTTCATTTATCGCACACATTAAAATAAAACACAACGTCACAAGGCAATATGGCAAACGGTGTCTGCTCCGTGGGTGGAGATGAAACGTTTGCTGCCGTCGGGTACAAATTTTGCGGAACGAACTGTATATCTCGAGTTAACGTCGGAATTCCAAACACCAAACGCATTAGTAAAGCTCGCAAGATCCGATCACTGCCACCAGTAAATATCAAATAAAGGGAAAATTCAGCCTGTATGTGTGTTCATTGTCGGATTCTTTTTCATGCTCTAAGAAATTCGCTCAGTTGAAGTTGAAGCGGACCACGGCTGACATGTATTCTCAGCACGAGTAGTTAGGGTCAAGATTATCCCCTGGATGCTTCCACAACTAACTGAATAAAGCCCATAATAGAAAAGGGAAAATTTAGATACAGCCCGATGAAAGCTTCAATCAATTTACCCCAAGGTGATTTTGGGCACGTGCCAAAAATAGGTCAACCAGCGTTGAATCCGCCGATATAACGTGGGACAGAATTCCCTAATTAATAGGCCAGGAATGCAACCATCCGCCGACAGTGGCGAAAGCAAATACTTCACAATAACCAACTGCACGCCCATACATCCGCTGGATACTTTACAAAACGCTCAAGCTGACTCCATCACGACATCAAGACGAGACCATAAAAGAACCCGAAATCTGAATCACGGACCCTGAAATTAATAGATGCGCCAACGAAGCGTAACTTGTGAATGAAATAAGTGTGATAATGATATGGAAACCAATGGAGGACATATTAAGAGGGATGCCAAAACTGCGATAGCTAGATCAAGTGCTACACGATCTGAGAATGATGGGGATTAAGAATTTGAACAAGTTGCCAAAAGGCAGAAAAATTGGAAGGAATTAGTAAAGCTATAAGAACAACAAAAATGCGGAAGGGAGAGAACACATTTTTTTGACAAACAGCCACAAAGGAGGGGCACATGGTTAAGCCCTGATGGGAGAATCAAAAATCGATTACGTCCTGGCTTCCTCAAGAGAGATTGTCCAAGATGTAACAGTATGAAACTCATTTAATACAGGCGGCGACCATCGCCTTGTCAAAACCAAAGTGTCAATAAAAATAAACAGAAGACGAAATATACAACAAGAAAAGAAGAAGATTGAACCAAATAACCTTATACAAAATACCAACAAATACAAAGAAATAAGCACAACTGAAAAAGATATAAACAAACTGGGAAAAGGCATCACAACGGTTTTGAAAGGAACTGACTTAAAAACAGTTAAGAAAAACTCAACTAAACAAAGCAAACTAATAGAAGAAACAAACAAAATAATATAAAAAAGACGAACCGTGTATAGAAGAGGACAGAATACAGAGGAATAGCGGGAAGCAAGACGAGAAGCAAGGAGGATGATACGCAAAGACGAAATACACTGTGAAGAAATGATAAAGGATGTCATAGAAAATACCAAAACTTTAAAATGCCTAAAAGGAAAAAATGAGAAACAGATAATATCACTAGAAAAAAAACACCTAACAGAAACGAAATGTTAAGCATAACAGAAGAATACTATAAAAACCTCTACACATCACAGGTAGAAGAACCGAAGGAAAATTATAATAGGACCAAAATAATGAACCTAGGCTCTGACGACATTCCCGAAATAACTAATCATAAAATAAAACACACGAAGCACAATAAATCACCGGGAGAAGACGAAATACTAAAGAAAATGATAAAGGAAGCTGAAGAAGAAATCATCCCAAAGTTATGTGAACTATTAATTCTTTGCTTAGAACGAGGCAAAATACCCGACAACTGGAATAAGTTATACTATAAATAATACGTAAAGAATAACGTAAATACTTATACTATATAAGAAAATCAATAGAATGAAACTAGAAAATTACCGCCCAGTAAGTTAAAGATGAACCGAAAGAAGACAAATACAATGTGTAAACAAAACCGAAGTATATACATCAAGGATATAGGAATACAAAATGTTCAGAAATATGTGTACCTAGGACAGGTGGTTTCAACCTTAAAAGAAAATAGAAAAAACGAAATAGAGAGAAGAAGAAGAATATGACGGGCCGCTTTCGGAAAACTATTTAAAATATTAAGAAACCAAAAAATACCACGTCTTCGGACCGCACTATACGATCAGAGTGTGTTCTCTGTAATAACGTACGGAGCTCAAACATGGACAATTACAAAAATAGACAATCTCTAAATTAGGGATTATTTAAAGAGCCAGGAAAAGAATAATAGTAGGAGTGTCACTACGAGATAAAAAGAGGAATGATTGGTTAAGCTCAAAGACAAAAGCTACAAAGAATAACAAAGTTGAAATGGGATTACGCAGGGCACTTGGCAAGACAGAAGGATGGGAGGTGGAACAGTAAGATTTTGCATTCGAAATCGTGGACGGAAAAAAGGAAGAAAAGATGGCCAATAACAAGGTGGTATGATGACATAAAGAAGGTGGCTGGACTAACTTGGATACAAGTGGCACAGTCGAGGGAACGATGGAGACAACAGAGGAAGGCCTATGATCAATACTGAACTGAAGTTTAAGAGAAAGAAAATTACGCTCTGAAAGAATAGGTACCTTGTTGGGACGTGCTGTCCAAGGTATGCGAAGCATACGCCTCTAGCAGCACATCTCTTTTTCCATTTTGATAATCAGAGAGTCCATTTTTCCACGCCATGCAACAATATGGAGAATAGTGAAGTGCGCCTGTTATCTGGAGAGTGTTTGAGCGATCGACTCTCATCATTTAGTCTTCTGCATGTTCATTTCTAGATATTTGCTTTCTGTTTTAACTCGCTATTTAGTGCTGCCATTTTCTCTTCACTTATTGCAATTAAAATAGTGTCATATGAGTACCGCAAATTAGAAATCTTGCTGCAGAAATTTTGCCATCCCAATTTTCAAGGCTATCTTTATTATTATCTCACAATACATGTTGAAGAGATCTGGTTAAAACTAATTCCTCTATGTGTCTGGAAAAGGCACTACGGAAACTACTCAACATGGTTAAACATTGCAAAGCCTCATACTTACGTCATATTTTGAAAGGTGCCACATATCCTCCCTATACCGAATTTTATCAGGAAAATCGGAAGGTGAAATGGAGCAGGGCGAAAACTGGTGTGGAGGTGTAAACGTCGAGACGATCTTCAGACAAGCCGAAGCAGGAGCATCATTGGTTAATTGTAGTCCAGTAATTATACACAGAGTCAGGCGACTGATGCATTTAAGAGTAATTATATTTGTAACTGTGGTGTATATATTGTAATTTCGTTTAATGGGTATAACGAATCTTTGAATACGATTTTTTCACTCTCATCCCAGGGTTAGGTTGCTACATCTAATTAAAAAAACGAATATGAACTTGATATGATTACTAATTATCTACGTTTAGCTATCAATAGCTATTTATGGTCCTATAAACATTTACTTGTAAGCACTACGTATATCGCTATTTATCCAATGGGATTTGACAACTGGGTTATATTTTTAACTGATGGGAACAAATATAGAACCAAAATGGTTTCCTTGCTTTGAGAATACGTAAATAAGCTGACAATTTTAATTAATTTTTTGATGTCCACCCAATTTATGCTGTCATTATGCGATAACAATAA
This sequence comes from Agriotes lineatus, assembly GCA_940337035.1. NCBI lineage: Eukaryota > Metazoa > Arthropoda > Insecta > Coleoptera > Elateridae > Agriotes > Agriotes lineatus. The sequence continues at coordinate 11,075,812 of OW679203.1, read as the reverse complement.
AATGTAAGTATTTCGCATCATAAAAAAAAAACACTTCTACCCACGCCATGAACCGGAAGGGGCGTCTCCGTTGAAAATAGGGCTACCTGCCCCTCGCTGGAACTCCCACGAAGCTTTGGGCCACTCCTTGTTGTTTGCTTGCATTTAGCAAGGCTCAAATTTGGGCTGTAACCCACCTGGTGAACGTCTGATAGTCTCGAACATCTCTGGAACCGTTTCCAATGAAGCTGGAGTCTCAAATATCGTATTCCGCTGTGCTACATGGCCGCTGCTCTCCTATTCGCTCATATAGGAACTTATAAAGCTGGCTGGACTTCCGTAGAATATGCCCAAAACACCACAGCTACCACTGGACCAGTTCGACGCCTCGTACTTTACCTGTACGAAAGCTCAATGCAAGGCAAAACTTCCCCAAATTACGCAGGACTCAATCACTCAATTAAACAACACATTTAATTAACTTGGGTTTTTACTAACACATAAAATAACTTGATTTTTTTACCCCAATTGTTTTGTTTACAGTTTACACATTATACATAAATTGCCAAGCCTGCTCTAATTTTATTTAAAAAAGATATAGCTATACAAAAACGTCATTATGCAATTGTTTTCATGGGCTATCCTATTTCTTAGCAATTCTGAAATTCAAATTATTACATTTACTGATCGTTCTTATAATAAATATTTGTTTTGCTGGTTATGTTATTAATTACTATTATGCGTAATATAAAGGCTACTAAAATGTGTCCATAACAAAAGAAAAAGTGACTAATTAACCGTAAAATATCTATTAAGCAACATGAACCGTCCAACCTGTACACCATATTTTATATAATTATTTTCTACCATAAAAAATGCCAACAAACACTCTTGGATTAAAAGGTGTTCCAGTTAAAAACATTATGCAATCGTATGTCTGCCTAAACAGCTTTTGTTATGGCACTTATTTAAATCGTTCTAATTGCACAAATTTACATTTAGAGCTAAGATTGCCAAAATAAAACAAAAATTAATTTAGCATTTTATTTATGAATGAATGACACCTGAGCTAAAATCGTTAACTGAAATGTTAATCGTATGCATGCGAAAGAATTTTTAATTTAGAATTTGAATCCTGCAAATCGACTTTCACTTCTTGCACAATTTCGTATCAATCCTATCAGGCGAAAATTAGGTTCGATAACTATAAGTTTGCGGAGGATTACTAATCTCATAATTATTCTGTAAGTTCAAGGTCTGCGACCTCAGGTAATTTGCAATCGCAACGCAACCTTCAAGTCTTCGAAACCTTTAAACATTTCGAGAGTGAGCTCGGTTCAAAATAACATTTTCGTCTGATACTAGGAGAAATAATGTAGTTTTTACCAAATTGTGGGCTGGAAAAATGTTCCAAGCTTAAAAGCAATTGTTATTGTTATAAGTAGTTATAAACCGCGAAAACAAACTAATATATAAAGCTTAAGAAAACTTTTGAAACTAATTGCAGAATCACACAAGTCTCAACATAAAAAATGTTGAAATGAATTATCGATAACGCCAATGTAACTTGTTGCTTAACATGTGCTATTACTATAAAAAAAACTAGGACAAAGTTTTTAGCTGTGTGAATCGGAATTTTAATTGGCAACTTAGATCTGAATACATTTAAAATTATTGCAGAACGTCACTATCAAACATGCCTAGAGTAAGTTTAGTTTTTGCTTAGAAAACGACATAGCTATTCGCCAATTTACACATCTATCTAGTTTTATAAGTTTTTGTACTGTAGCTTTTGATATCAAAATTTGATATGACGTATGATAGGTTAAGGTTAAGTTAAGATCAATTAATTTAATAATAGTTATTGTGTACCAAGGGCGCAAGAAAGCGTTTATGGCCCGCGGCCTGAAAGGCCATAAATGCTAGTTGTGCACGAGGTGCATACTAATTTTATGAACAGACCGGAATATTGACAGTTAAAACGAGATTTATAACTATTATAAATTTTGGACACCTAAGATGTCATTGCTTGTCACTGACATACAAAACACTAGCCCCTGGGCTGTAAAGTGACACATTTTGCCCTTAAAAATATGGTATAAAGTATAAAATTAATTGCTATTTCAATTTTTTTTTAGCAATAGTAGGTACTCGTACATACAGTGTTTCACGTCTCACCTTCATACCCGTGTCTCGTTCTTTTTTATTTTCTGATCTGTTTAAAGTCTTGGTCAATTATACAACCCATTAAAAGAGATATTTTTATAACGTTTTATAGAATTTTTTTTAAATTGCTCAGAATCACAAATACGGTCGAAATTCAAATTTTACTTTAAAAGTGTTTTACCATATAAGCGCATTATTACTACTTTTTCAACAGTAGCTAGACATACTCTACGAATTTTTTAACTTGCTATGTAAATTTACAGGAAGCTTAATTGATAGATCACATCCGTTTTCCGTGGCACTCTTTATGGAATTTTAGAAATGATTGAAAATGAAAAAATATATATGAAAATTTAGAATTCAACTACTTCTGTGATTTTGTCTAACTATTTTAATAACCTTTTTCGCTAACACTAGACCGACTATAACTTTTCAATTTGTTCAGACATTTGCAGTAAGAATATTTAATAATTATAAAAATTTCCCTTTCAATGGGTCATATAATTGACCATAATTTGAAATCGCTCGGAAAACAAGTATGAAAAATACAATGATGTCAAGGTGAGAAGTGAAACACACTAAATGTTAAAACTGTCTATAAGCTGTATTCGTGATGTTTTTGGATCAGAGTAAGCCTTGTTAGGGAGATAGTTCTGTTGGTTAAATAAGACTTTTTCTGTTATAAAACTGTTTACTTAGTAGAAGTCACATTGAATTGGTTTTAAGGTTATGGTTTACAACAAAACCAGTGCGGGCAATTGTGCGCAAAGACTTGATGGTGTAATTGTTATTTTGAGCTTAATGTTATCACATCTGTTTAGCATTCGTGAGGTCGCAGGTTCAATTCCCCTGGCCGTCTGCTCTGATTCAGGTTTTTAGGTGGTTTTCCTGAGTCAACAGAGTAACTTCTCTGAGGCGAATGCCGGGGCAGTACTTCTCCACTTTTCCTAGCCTCTTTTCCATTCTCCACGCCTACTTTCTTTCGCCCATCGTATAATTCCAGTTCTTGACTGAAGAGGGACGCAATGTCCCTATAGCAACCCGCCCCCAGTTGGGGGTATTGAAATGATCCTAAACCTTTTTTAATTTTTGAGCTTAATTTTATTTGTTAGTTAATTTTTTCCAATAACTGGTGATAACTATAAGTACAGGTAACCAAATAAGTTCGTGCGGTTTTTGTATACAGCAGAGTGCCATGAATATTTCTACGTTGTTGATCGATAACACTTGTTTGTTATCTGTCATCTACTTTAGTATGAATCCTTCTTTTATCGGATACATACACATTTGGTGACACTTGTTTAATTCCTAGTTTTAAATAGTTGAAAATGGCAACGAATAAAACTTTAATTCGAGGTTGTTTACTGTATGAGTACAAACTCGGTACCAAAGCTGCAGTGGCGGAGCGAAAAATATGTAGCGCATTCGGAGATGATGCCATAAGTGATCGAACAGCACAGAAGTGGTTCAAGAAATTTTCTTCGGGAGATCACAGCTTGACCGATGAAGCACGCTCTGGGAGACCGAAGATGATTAACAACGAGGATATTCAACAGGTTGTGGAGAGAATTCCAGAACCACATGCCTAGAGCTTGCAGAAAGGTTCAACGTGAATGATGAAACCATTCGTTTGCACCTTCATCAGCTAGGAAAGACGTGGAAGTTGGGTCCCACATGAATTGTCAAATGATAACAAATTAAGTCGTCGTACCATTTGTTCGGCAAACCTTTCACGCATCGATAATGAACCTTTTCTTGATCGGCTGTTAACCTGCGACGAAAAGTGGATATTGTACTCAAACTCTAAGCGTTTGTATCATTGGTTGTCGCCTACTGATTCGGTACCACACACTCCCAAGGCTTCCTTGCACCCAAACAAGATTTTAGTGTGTGTTTGGTGGACAGCAGCCGGAATTGTCCATTATGAGTTTTTGGAAACGGGTCATACCATCACTGCTAACTTGTATTGTGAAAAGCTTCAGCGAGTACAAGCAGCACTTATCCAAAAACAGCCTTCTCTGATCAATAGAAAGAAAGTGGTATTCTTACAGGATAACGCCAGGCCGCATACCGCAAGAGTGACCCGGGAAAAAAATTCCGAACTTGGCTGGGAAACATTGCCACACCCTCCATACTCTCCTGACATTTCTCCAAGTGATTACCACCTTTTTTTGTCTCCTGACAACTATATGAGGCATAGGCAGTTCTAAACTCGAGTTGATGTAATAAATGCAGTCCGTCAATTTTTTTATTAAAAATCCATAGAGTTCTACAATACCGGATTTAAAAAAATTTGTGTCACGTTGGCAAAAGGTCATTGAGTGTGATGGTAATTACTTCGATGAATAATAGTGTATTATTGTTTCTTAATAAATATTTATATTTTACCATCAAAAAACGCACGAACTTATTTGGTTACCTTAGCTTAGGAACTTCATAAATCATAAATTTGTTACGTATATTTTCTTAATTTGACATTAGTTAATAAATTTATATTGCTTAAAAAACTAGACTGTTCTTTTACTCAGAATAATCCTTAACATATATATTTGGTAACATAGTACTATCTACATAACCTAGCATTCAACATCTGACGTAACAACACACTGTCCAAATTTGAACTAAATTTAATACCACCATATTAAATTGAAATCATAGCCTGCTCTGGTCTACAAAAGTCGTGAATACACTATATAATTTCTTCTCTTCTTTTTACACAATAGGGGGCAGTTTTACTAAAAGACCGCCGAAACGACTTTTTAAAAAACGTTTATTTTTATTTTACAATGAAATATAACATTGGAAGCACACAGATTAGCTGCCAGACAATTTCTTACATCTAGCTACGAACTAACTGGAACTTAACTTAGAGGTGCAGGCTACTTGTATATATACTATGTCTAATCAGCTAAGATAAGCGTTATCTCTAAAAGGGAGCGTGAGACAGGAAGCCACGTGCGTTCAAGGTTGCAGACTTGCAGTTCATACAAAGAAGCTATTATCGTTCAAGGTTGCAAGCTTGCAGTTTTACACAGGGGCCATTGTCTAGTCATAATATAACTCGTCCGCCGATAAAATGTTCAATGGGTGGTATTCAAATATGCCTCCATTGAACTTACAAAGAGAAAAGAAAATTAAACTTATGCATTTACGTTAACTGGTTCAAAATCTTTATTTAAAAATCTAATAAGTTTAATCTTCATTGTGTTTCTATTATAATACAAATACAATATAAAAATTATTAACATAAGAATAGTACACAGAGTAAATATAATTGCAGACACACTTAAATTATCAGATTTAATATAATTAACAGGTTTTAACAAATTTTCATATTTATTAAGCTTAATTCGGTCCTCAACCAATTTCTGGGTGTCAACAGGTATCAAGTCAATCTTTGAAACATTTATGTGGTTCGATTCAGGAATTATTAAGCGGTCAATGTTTGAAATTTTTTAATTAACAATTTCATTTGAGGTTCTTTTTGCGGTGAATAACATGTGTTTTTGATTTATTGAAACAAGACAGTCTGAACTGAGGTGTAAGAGGTTAGTGCCAGATATTCCTTTTCTAAAATTCTGATTTTTACATTTGATGTCCAATATTGCTTCAGATGGGGAAGATATTAACCATGTCGCAGGATTTATTTGTGATATTTTGATCTCTGTTAAATTGAATAAATAAGGGATACATGTTTTATTTTTATTAAATGACAGAAGTTGTGTTTCGCACAATTTGTCGTTGGGGATTTCAAAGTAGTTATTTTGATTACAAAAGTAGGTGTCTAAAGTTATAAGTTTACAATGACTTATTTCAATGGGAATGCTGTTTTTAACGTTAAATAATAAAGTACTATAAGTAGGTATAATCATACGAAATTGATAATTTTGGATAAAAATCGGAAATGGTATTAATTGTATCATTTGATAATCGTTAGTTTTGGAAGTAAGAGGTATTTCGAATATAAATGTAATTCTGTTTTTAACTTGATAAACTTTTGTAATGATAATTGACTCATATAAATGTAAATACTGTAACTCTGCAGGATATGGTATAGTTAAAGCTTTTTCTGATATGCTATTGAGATACGTCGAAATTTCATTTAGATTTTCAATTAAATCGTCATTATCAATTAATGACATATGCATCTGTTGATTTTGGGCAAAAGTTAATGCATTTTCTAGTTCCAAACAAGTGTTAATAAGTAGTTGTAAAAATTGAATTGCTTCTAGCAAGACTGTTTTTAAGGAGTATGTAGCGAGATTTTTGCCTAATTCCTCATTTTGTAAAATTATTTTATTTACTAGCAGACCAGTGAGACAAATGTCTCATTTAAAAAAACAAAAAAGACCGTTTTTCAAATAGAACGCGTATTAAATAAAAACTGTACCCAGACCTGGAAGGTGTCAAAGTGGTTGCCTAACCGATCGAGGTTTTAAGGCGCAGAGGGTCGCAGCTCCGTTTGGCTGCTGAAACAGTTTTAATTTAATACGCGTTCTATTTGAAAAACGGTCTTTTTTGTGATTTCTCAAAAACCGGAAGTGTCACGTGACTGAAATTCGGTTCCTGACCTGACATGACCATTCCAAACATATAACTTTAATAACTTTTTTCTCTATCTCTTACGGTTTGGCTGCTGAAACAGCGTCCCGGACGGACCAGCGTCCCGGACGGACGAAAATCACGTGATTTCTCGAAAACCGGAAGTGTCACGTGACTGAAATTCGGTTTCGGACCTGACATGACCATTCCAAACATATAACTTTCATAACTTTTTTCTCTATGTCTTACGGTTTGGCTGCTGAAACAGCGTCCCGGACGGACGGAAATCACGTGATTTCTCGAAAACCGGAAGCGTCACGTGACTGAAATTTGGTTCCTGACCTGACATGACCATTCCAAACATATAACTTTCATAACTTTTTTCTCTATGTCTTACAGTTTGGCTGCTGAAACAGCGTCCCGGACGGACGGAAATCACGTGATTTCTCGAAAACCGGAAGCGTCACGTGACTGAAATTTGGTTCCTGACCTGACATGACCATTCCAAACATATAACTTTAATAACTTTTTTCTCTATGTCTTACGGTTTGGCTGCTGAAACAGCGTCCCGGACGGACGGAAATCACGTGATTTCTCGAAAACCGGAAGTGTCACGTGATTGAAATTCGGTTCCTGACCTGACATGATCATTCTAAACATATAACTTTAATAACTTTTTTCTCTATCTCTTACGGTTTGGCTGCTGAAACAGCGTCCCGACGGACCAGCGTCCCGGACGGACGGAAATCACGTGATTTCTCGAAAACCGGAAGTGTCACGTGACTTAAATTTGGTTTCGGACCTCACATGACCATTACAAACATATAACTTTAATAACTTTTTTCTCTATCTCTTACGGTTTGGCTGCTGAAACCGCGTCCCGGACGGACCAGCGTCCCGGACGGACGGAGATCACGTAATTTCTCGATAACCGAAGTGTCACGTGACTGAAATTCGGTTCCTGACCTGACATGACCATTCCAAACATATAACTTTAATAACTTTTTTTTCTATGTCTTACGGTTTGGCTGCTGAAACAGCGTCCCGGACGGACGGAAATCACGTGATTTCTCGAAAACCGGAAGTGTCACGTGATTGAAATTCGGTTCCTGACCTGACATGACCATTCTAAACATATAACTTTAATAACTTTTTTCTCTATCTCTTACGGTTTGGCTGCTGAAACAGCGTCCCGGACGGACCAGCGTCCCGGACGGACGGAAATCACGTAATTTCTCGAAAACCGGAAGTGTCACGTGATTGAAATTCGGTTCCTGACCTGACATGACCATTCTAAACATATAACTTTAATAACTTTTTTCTCTATCTCTTACGGTTTGGCTGCTGAAACAGCGTCCCGGACGGACCAGCGTCCCGGACGGACGAAAATCACGTGATTTCTCGAAAACCGGAAGTGTCACGTGATTGAAATTCGGTTCCTGACCTGACATCACCATTCTAAACATATAACTTTAATAACTTTTTTTTCTATCTCTTACGGTTTGGCTGCTGAAACAGCGTCCCGGACGGACCAGCGTCCCGGACGGACGGAAATCACGTAATTTCTCGAAAACCGGAAGTGTCACGTGATTGAAATTCGGTTCCTGGCCTGACATGACCATTCTAAACATATAACTTTAATAACTTTTTTCTCTATCTCTTACGGTTTGGCTGCTGAAACAGCGTCCCGGACGGACCAGCGTCCCGGACGGACGGAAATCACGTGATTTCTCGAAAACCGGAAGTGTCACGTGATTGAAATTCGGTTCCTGACCTGACATGACCATTCCAAACATATAACTTTAATAAGTTTTTTTTCTATCTCTTACGGTTTGGCTGCTGAAACAGCGTCCCGGACGGACCAGCGTCCCGGACGGACGGAAATCACGTAATTTCTCGATAACCGGAAGTGTCACGTGACTGAAATTCGGTTCCTGACCTGACATGACCATTCCAAACATATAACTTTAATAAGTTTTTTTTCTATCTCTTACGGTTTGGCTGCTGAAACAGCGTCCCGGACGGACCAGCGTCCCGGACGGACGGAAATCACGTGATTTCTCGATAACCGGAAGTGTCACGTGACTGAAATTCGGTTCCTGACCTGACATGACCATTCCAAACATATAACTTTAATAACTTTTTTTTCTATCTCTTACGGTTTGGCTGCCGAAACAGCGTCCCGGCGGACCAGCGTCCCGGACGGACGGAAATCACGTGATTTCTCGAAAACCGGAAGTGTCACGTGACTGAAATTCGGTTCCTGACCTGACATGACCATTCCAAACATATAACTTTCATAACTTTTTTCTCTATCTCTTACGGTTTGGTTGCTGAAACAGCGTCCCAGACGGACCAGCGTCCCAGACAGACAAGTCTATTATATATATGGATATTTCTGTCTAATAATTCTTGACTCTTTGCTATATCATTGATTACTGAGATGGTATCATTTAAAATTTTAGTTTGTTCTAATATAACGTCATTTTGAATTTTATCGCTTTCTTGTAATTTAGTAATCATAGATTCATATCTGACTCCATCGTTGGCGTCGAGGTTGCCAGTTAAAAATTTGAAGGCGGATCCAAGTCCGTCGAAAATTCCTCTCTTATTAATTTTGTGTTTAACATCAGGAAATAATTGACTTAAGAGTTTATCTGCTTTTTCAAGATATTGTTTTAATATTATGAGTAAATTGTTATGATTGATAATAACATCGTCAATTCTTTTAAATTTTGTATATTCAATAACGTAACTTTTATTTTCAAGTAACGGTATTATTTTCATTAAATTAATTCTAAGTGTGTCATAATTAACAAATATAGGGGTATAGTCTATATTTCTAATAAGCGTCCATTCGCTTTGTTTAAGCACTACGTTTCCTAAGTTTAAGGGATATAATCCAGGATTATCTTTAAAATTTTTAATAATAATATCGCTCTGTATAACTAGTGATTGAGTCAGCAGGGTACAGGCGATGAAGAGGGTAGTAATCCTGAAAAAAGAGAGAGCAATAATTCCTTTTAGTCAGGGTGTTTAATATCTCCATATTTTTTTTTAAATTAGATTTAATTTTGAATTTCAACTTTACTTCTGAAATTTGTTTTAACAAACTTTTTTTTTTAATTAAATTGGAATGTTTGATTTTTCCGAATTGGTTTTAATTTTAAATTTCATCTTTACTTCTGAAATTTGTTTTAACAAATACTTTTTCATTTAATTGGAATGTTTGATTTTTCCGAATTGGTTTTAATTTTAAATTTAATCTTTACTTCTGAGATTTGTTTTAACAAATACTTTTTCATTTAATTGAAAAATGTTTGATTTTTCTGAATTTGAATTTAATTTTAAATTGTAAAGGTTTTTCTTTGTTTTCCTTTAGCAATATCAATTATAAAGGTATGTTGCTGTGAACATTTAGTTTTAACGCGAGAAATATTGTGATTATTAAAATTGTAAATACTAGATTAATACGAGCTTAGGTCTTGTTTGTTTGTTAAGTATAATTTTTATTTGAGTTTTTTCTGATTTAAATGATTTTGGTCTTAAGTTTTTTCTTAAGATGTTATTTTTTAAAATACTTTTGATACTTAAAGTTACTGATTTATTTATTAGAATTTATTTGCAATACTTAAAGTTTTTCAAAAATTCAGGGGTGTGTACAATCTTATTTCTTTCTTTAAACACACGGTTAAAAATTTAGTTATTTTGGCAAAATTTTGATAAATGTTCTTTAATAGACTATTTGGTTAAAAATGATTTAATTTCGATTTTTAAGTGCTGGGAAATTTTGATTATTGAAGTTTTAGATGAATCTGATTTTATTCCTTCTAAAGTAGATTATATAATCTAAATATTTTACAGATTTATGTTTAAATTATTAAATCTTATGAGTTGACTTTTATTGTCAGTTTCGTAACGGATAAAAGGTATTTCGGGAGAGTAAAATACATCTCTGTATTGAAAACATAAATAAGTCAAAAGAGTTTTTTTTTTTTTCGTTTAAACGGTCTAGTCTTAAATTGTTTTTTAAATTGTTATTTAAATTAATTACCTAAAATACTTTTAATGTTTGGAGTTTTTATATTAAAGTTGTTAAGTCTGATAGACTGATTTTTGTTGAGTTCATAATTTTTATTTTTATAAGATCAAGGATTATAAATATTAATTTCTTGTATTTCATTTAAAGTATTAATTACGCTTGTTTTAAATTGATTATTGTATGATTTCAATTGCTGAAGGCATGACTAATTTTTCATTAAATTTTAATTTTGGAGTTATTTTAGTTACATTTTTTTATGCTGATAAATTTTACAAAAAGTTCTGTACACAGAGTTAACTGTAGGTTTTGTTAAGAAAAATAAAAATCTTAATTTTTAGGTTTTGAAAAATTACATTAGTTTCACTTTTTTTGTTTAATTTTTACGGGTTGTAATAAAATGGTATCGTAGCTCTTTCTGTCTGAATATGCATCCATTTATAATCTATTCGTGCGGATAATTTTGAAAGTAAGTCGGATCCAATAAGTCCTATATAGTCTTGGTTAAAATTATATAAATAACATGTATGTGTTCCGTTTTCATAAAAAAGACTGGGGATTGGTAAATCTGCAATTAAGTTATGTTGAGAAATTCCATGAGATGTAACTATCTCGAATTCTGTTTCATAAATGTAATTTGGAAAATGTTGTTGTACAAATTCTGGAGAAATTATTGTTTGTGAGCTACCTGTATCAATTAATAATTTATCGCCGGTGGCAGGAATTATAATATACGGAAGATCTGATTTTGAATTTATATTAAAAGTTAAAATATGCTTTTCCGAGGCTCTTAATGAAAATTTACGGTATCGCTTGGATCTGGAAATTCATAATAATCTGGGGTGTGATCTAAGTCTTGTGAATTATCAGGGTCAGAATATTCCTGAAAGTTTTCGTTAAAATTTTCTGGAGTTGAAAATTCTCCATTTTCAAATAAATTTTCGTTCAAGTCTTTATATTCATCCGGAGGTTTTTCTTGATGGTAATTTAAATGATTAAAATTTCTATTAACGTTTTGAGAATTTGCTCGATATTTATTGGGGAAATTTGATTGTTGAGTAGCTGGTCTTTTTATAGTGCTAAAGTCCATAGGTTCTGGTTTATTTGTTGGTGAAAAATTTGGTTTTGGTGCAAATGCATTAAAGCTTGAATTTTGAGTTATTCTAGAATTATTAGGATTGTTAAAATTTGTTGGACTTTTAAAATAGTTGGGATTTTGATAAAATTACTTTTAGGATTTTGGTTAAAATTACTTCGATTTTGTTGGAATGGTCTTTGCATAAAATTTGGGTTATTAAATTTAGGTTGATATGAATTTCGTGTTTGAATATTGGAAGTTAAATTTGATTTATTTAATTTCTGACTTTGAAAATTATTTTGATTTTGAGAATATCTGATATCAATTTCTTCTTTTACTATGCTTAAGGCTTGTTCTAGTGAAGTTGGGTTTCTACTTCTTACGAAGCTTCCTAAATTTTCATTTAGTCCACTTGTAAAAGTGCGAAGTGCTAAGTCTTTGTTAGCCTTTAATTTATAAGTGATAATGTCTTTTGATTCTTGACTCAGAGAAACTTTTGAATTATAAATAGCCAAATGGGTTCTAACTTTATTGAAAAATTCTATGGGAGAGTCTTTATTCTGTTTTAATTTGGTTAAATCAATTAAAAGATTCAATTCTGACCTTTGGTCGCCAAAATTTTCAATTAAGACATTTTTTAAGTCTTTCCAAGTATCGTACTGGTAACCTGTAATTACTTCTAACGCTTGACCTTTTAATTTATTCCTTATCGAATTTAAAATTACTTGGTTGATATAATCGTTTAAATTTTCTGTGCAAAATTTAGTTGCAATGATTTCTGCGGATCTGATAAATTCCGAAAGAGTGGCTTGATTACCATCATATGTGGGAATTTCATTTAGTAAAGCTACATTAAAATGTGGGGGAAACAATGATGCGTTTTGTTCAACCATATTTGGGTTGTTACAATTATTTAAAAATAAAATTCTAGGGATCGAATGCCTTAGTGAGCGTGATCGATCTCGAGACATAAAATTTTACAATTGTTTCAAAATATAATTTTTTTTTCTAATACTTCAAGATAATAGTGATCTAAACATAAAAATTTTGTAATTGTTAAAAAAAATAAATTTCTAGGTGTTTTTACTTAAGACGAGAATTATGTTAAGGATTCTCTTTTGTAGACAAAAATTAATTTTACTTTATTTGTTTCACTTGGTTTTAGTTTTTATTTATGTTAGTAAACAGTTTACTGACTAGGAGGGGGTTGCTTCTAATGCCTTGTTAGGAACCCTACGCGCAAGAACGCAAGCACAAATGCAAATTAAGCACACCTAGTATGTGCAGCAATTGGCCTGGCTTACTACGTTCTGCCTGATCTTATAAATAAATATTTAAAACTATGTTAGTATAATTTTTTAAATTTATATTATTTAACTTTGTTGCTTAGGCGAACGCTTTAATAATTATCACTTTTGAAAATTATATTACGTTACTTTGTTGCCTTTGAAATTAATTATTTTGCTTTTTCTTTAAAACTTGAAAATTATTACTTAGGCGAACGCTTTAATAGTCGTTACTTTGTTGCCTTTAAAATATACCTTTGCTTTTTCTCTAAAGCTTGAAAATTATTATTTTTAAAATATACCTTTGCTTTTTCTCTAAAGCTTGAAAATTATTATAAAAATATGCACTTACATTGTGCGTTAAAATTGACGAACGGCGTGCGATCTGCTACGTCCTGTTGTCTTCAAAAAGGATGCGTCGATCCTGTTAATGTCGGCTGGCCTGCAAACAGCTAGGTCCTGAAGTCCGACTTTGGATAGTCTGCTTTGCGCTAGAGCGTTATCCAAAAGTTGTCCTGGGGTCGTCGTTGTTGACGTTGCCAACCAGAGACTGATCCCAATGATCAAGCGTCCCAATGACCAGATGGTTCCAATAACCACGGAGGAGCAGGAGCTGGGTCGACGGGCGCTTCTCACGATCGGGCGATGTTTGTCCTGTTGGAGATGTCCGAAGATCCGCTGGGTGGTAGGTTTCGATTTGCAGCAAGAGCTGAACCTCAAGAAAGTTGCTGGTCGACTCGATGTTTGTAGTTTTCCAGGTTTTCCTCCACAAATCCGAACGACTGCGCCAGTTTTATTAAAGGCCGCCGAAACGACTTTTTAAAAAACGTTTATTTTTATTTTACAATGAAATATAACATTGGAAGCACACAGATTAGCTGCCAGACAATTTCTTACATCTAGCTACGAACTAACTGGAACTTAACTTAGAGGTGCAGGCTACTTGTATATATACTATGTCTAATCAGCTAAGATAAGCGTTATCTCTAAAAGGGAGCGTGAGACAGGAAGCCACGTGCGTTCAAGGTTGCAGACTTGCAGTTCATACAAGAAGCTATTATCGTTCAAGGTTGCAAGCTTGCAGTTTTACACAGGGGGCTATTGTCTAGTCATAATATAACTGGGCCATGTTATTCTGACTGTTTTGTATGTGTAAATAAGGTTTTTGCTATTATGAAACTAACTGACTTGTTGAAAGCAATTTTTATCTTTTCTTTTCATCCTAACCACTACCGTTGCCCCCCCCGCCCCCCCGAACCGCTTATGCATTACTTATACTTTGAAGTTATGGTTCACACTAGAATCCACTGTTGCCAGTTGAATCCATTTTGTCTCTGGTATTATCCTACTAAATTATTTAAAATTTGCACTTGATAAAAATTGATAATTACTACTTTGTAAGCGATTTTAAAAAACCCAAATGCGTTTACCGTCCTTAAGTCTTACTGATTTGAAGATTTTAAGCAAACATTTACAAATCAGTGAATGCTTTTTTGAAAAGTAACGTATGATCTTAAACTTTCATCCTCTAGAGCAGTGATTCCCAAAGTGGGCGATACCGCCCCTTGGGGGGCGGTGAAACGATCCAAGGGGGCGGTAGTAGCTTTGGGTGCATTTGGGGGGCTGTGAATAAAAATAAGTTGGCGGTGAAAGCTTAGAGGAGGAAGAGAAGATACGAAGATTTAGAAAAATCGTTCGTACATATTTCATCTGTTGTGTAATATAGTGTAACATTATTTTTCAAATAAACAACACAAAATACAAGTTACAGATTTATTTATTCCATAAACTATTTACCATTATTAAAATTCGTTTTTCCACGACCACCACTAAAAATATGCCTTTTAGCGCTGGCTTTTTTCACTAAAAGTGACGTTTTATAATTTAGCGTGTTTAAAATGAGATCAACTGTTTACTTTTAGCACATGTGTTATAAAGTTAAGTGAGGTTATAAAACTACAATTTCGAACTGGAAGTGAGGTTGTAAAGTTATTCTAGTTACTTTTTGCGTTAAAGGTAAAGTGTTTTTTAAATAATTAAAGCGTTGTATAATCAATAAAGTCAGATGTGTACTATTTTAATTACCTTTTGTAACTGATTTTGACAGTACTGGCTCCCCACACATTTACCTGCGCCCCAAAGCCATCTCTTTATTATGACTGTCATAAATGCAAACCTTTGTTAAATCGACTTTTATGGATTAATAACAGAAAATTTAAGGTTGTAGAAAAAATATTGTATGCAAACTCGTGCTAAAAGTGTTATTGCACTCGACATGTTTTCATGTCTCGTGCATAAACATCAACTTTCAGCACTTGTTGTATAAATAGCTATTATTCTCCGTTTCTTTAATTTCACTTTATCACACCCTTTAATACACCATCCAGAAAGTAAATACCATTATAATAATGGGTTTTTATTACGTATTCAAATTTGCTTTTACCCAAAACACAGGTTAGAAATTCGAAAAAAAAAATCGGCTACTTTAAAAATATCATTTTCGCTAGCAATAATAATTTATACCAAATTTCTATATGATATATTTTATTACAGCATTTCACAATTGACTTTTTCAGATAATCATTTGACTTTGGCTTTCACTTTAGTTATTCCGATTGTCAGCTAATGCAAATTAAAATCTAAGTTCTGATGTTACCAAACAACTATCCCAACTAAATTAACTTATATGCTCGCACTTTTTTAATAAACTATTCACAATTTAACAGTAGTTGTATCTAATGTATCATTCATTAAACAATTCTCAAATGTTTATGTTGTACTTTTAATGTATAAATCCCTCCTTGTAATTTTTAATTGCTAATTAATTTATTCTTTCAAAATAGTTTCCTATCTAGATATACTCTTATAGATAATATTCAGTACTACAATATCTTTCTGCGTGGAGTAATTTTTTTTTGAAAAGAGGGCGGTAGGCCGAATAAGTTTAGGAACCACTGCTCTGGAGGGCTGTGGATTTTTAAAAATGTTATTTATATGGCAATGATAAGTAAAGTTACTTAATAATACAGGGAGATCAAAAATAAACTTGATCGCTGCAGGCCCTGAAATATATGACGACCGTCTACACTGCACTTTAGAAATCTACACTTGAACTATAATTAACTGTATTATTAGTTCATGTGACTTCAACAGTCTAATAAGCTGCACAAATATGCAAAAATATGTAATATAAACCACATTTATACATTAAATTGATAGGTGACATTAAAATAAAGTAGATAAGTTAAATAAGACGTTGAAAATTAATTTTAAACTTCAAAAAAAATTTACAGTTCTATATCAACAAAAAGCAATCTACAGATTCTGCAAGTTTTATTGTTTTCAAGGGCTTCCGCGGTCAATAAGTGTGTAGGTAAATGTCAGATTGCACTTTGTTTATGAAAACATTTGTCACTGTGACACGCAAAAGTTTACAATGTATTAAGTTTACTTGTTTCAAGCAAAAATGAAAATAAAACGGCATTTACACAACAACAATACGAATATTAATCATAACAGTCAATAAAAATTGTTTTTATTAAGTGTTTTGTACATTTTTAGGAAAATTGTTCAAGATCACGATGTAATTTAGTTCTCTGGTTTATGGTAGTTCATTTGCTTCAATGGGTATGTATCAATTCATGGCAAACTTCAATTTGGGCATAGTGCTAATGAGTGTTTTTTAAACACACAATACAATGTTGATAAAATCACTTAACTTTGATTGGCTACGACCTTGTTAAATAAATACATAAATAATGTGTAATACTGAACACTAACTGAAGCTGTGTCTGGAAAATGGAGGAAATCAGTTTGAACACCTGTAGTTGTTTTTGTTGTCTCATGTATTCAATAAAAATGTTTCTAATTGTTAAAATGGCGTTCCTGATATAACTTTAAATCGACAGATGAAAAATGCCAATGTGACTTTTACTACCACGACTGCCAACATAAATTTTTAATAAAACAATTCTATAGCCCTATAGAGGATACGAGTTTTCGATCATACGGCACATTTAGCAACAGAGCTGGAACTACATAACTTAGCGTTCTATAATATGCTATTAGCATATTAGTGTAAACCGAATACCAACATTCATTCATTCATTATCTATAACCGTTTTTTACCTTTCGGTGTCGAGAACTATTCATACGGAGGCAACGGAGGCAATGAGCCGCACGCGACATACATTACGCTCTCCGGCATCCAAACATATAACACATCCAACAATCCTAAACCTACCTTGGCTTTGGCCAGATTTGAACCCATATCCACCTGGTTTCCAAGCAAACTGCTAACCCACTCGACTTACATAACAACATAATAAACTTAAATTGTGGTTTCATACTCTGCAAATAAGAAGTGAGTAGAGTATACATCTATTTGCCGAAATACACCAAGTCAGGAGACAAAATAATGTAACTTTTTCAATTACCTTTTGCATATGTACTCTATTTTACACAGTTTTCGTTGTAGTTATGTAATCATGAAAACGACTATAAAATATTAAAATTTCACTGTTCGTTCGAATGAAATATAATTTATGAACTATCGATCAATAACATGAGTTTTTAGGCCTCATTTTCCCGCTCAAAGCAAGTTTTTTCGCCCTCGGGTGATAAAATCCCTCTTCATCCACAAAAATTACGTCAGTGAGCGAAAAAAAGTTTTATCGCACGCTGACGTAATTTCAGCGTGCGACAAGTAATTTTATTTCTCGCAGACGTCATTTTAGTTACTATTTATGAACACGTAGATATTAATAAAAACAATTAGTTAAAAATGTACAATTCAACTAAAATACACTGCAAGAATTGTTTTCTTTTTATTGGCAACAATGTATATGATCTGGATCTCCCTTTTTAAAATTTGCATTGTGCATAAAATATTGTATGCACCTCAGGCGTAATCAGCGTCTTTGGCCTTTGTCGTGTTATGGCCCTAGGTGCTCCGCCGACTAAAAAACACCTGCTTTATGTCGTTGATACATAAATAACTATTTAATCCTGTAGCCTGATCTGGTTATTTTAAATTAATTTACTTTAATTGAAATAATTGCTACAATCGCCGGAGTGAAACCGGCCCCTAGGTAGCTCAGAAAAAGCCAAAGTATCACTTATTAGTCTCAAGCTTGTTACCTAAGAAAAGAAAAGAGAATAACTTTCCTCGTATTTATCGGCGTTATTGTAGCCGAGGATACCAGTTTTTCTCCTACGGGATCTTGAAACCCCAGGTAAGCTGTATTGTAATTAAAGTTAGACTCGGGCCTCGTGGTCGGCGATTTGCCGGGAAAAATGTGAATTTTGAGCTTCGGCTTGGGGTTGAAATGCCACGTGAAAAGGCCCCAAAAATAGGATTGGCGAAATTAATAACGTAGCCTCGCCTGGATGCCGTACTTTCGTTGCGGCCACTTACAGGGTAGACTTTCTTAGGTGAACTTCGGGCCGCTCTCGTGTTACGCCCCCCAGGTCGTAATTAGTAAATTAGTACGGCGTTTGGGCTAGAGCGAATTAGTTTCTCGGTTCTAAAGTATTTGCGAAGCCTGGGGAAATACTCGGGGTAGTTTAATCGATAAGATCTGTGGGAGTTTCAGCGGGATCTCCTTGCTGGTTAGCGCACAATTCGGAACCCTCCTAGCAAGGCGGAACGAAGGGCGGTATTTTATAGATTAGACGAGCTTCTTGCTGGATAGCTCACAATTCGGAACCCTTCTAGCAAGAAGGAACAAAGGGGGGGGTTTACAGGTTAGACAGGCTTCTTGCTGGATAGCGCAAAATTCGGAACCCTCCTAGCTAGACGGAACACAGGGGGTGGTTTACAGGTTAGACAGGCTTCTTGCTGGATAGCGCACAATTCGGAACCCTCCTAGCAAGACTAGGTGAAAGAGAAGGAACAGGTAAAATTCTCAGGAAATTCTCTTTTAAACTGGCTTCGGATCTGCTTTATATAGCCATGACCAGTGTAGTCGGCGGAAGGGATTTTTGCTCTAGGTGCGCGGAGGAATCCCTGCGTCTGCTCGCGATGACGTTGCTTATCGTCTTCACGCGGACTAAAGATGTAGCGCTCCGATTTATAACGTGAATTACGCCAGGGAGAACGCGCAAATTAATTTTTAATTTCTAAATCGCGTTCGCGCTGGGCGAAACGTTACAATCCTATAAACTAAAAGCGTTGATTTGCAACATATACTTTTTGTATCAGTAAGAAAAACGTCAAGTTCAATCACAGATTTTGGTACTAAATGTAACGACTTTTAAGACGGCCGCAGAAAATTGTAATTTGTACCAAATTGTAGCCTGGGGAAATGTTATAAGCTTATCATTAATTGTTATTACTATAAGTAGAGTTAAAAACTACGTATGAAAATAAACTAATCTATAAAGGTCAAGAAAGGTTTCATTTCTACAACTATGAGGGTTACCTAAGTTGCAGATACGCAGGTGTTGCACTTTTGATTATACAGGTCTGCTCAAAAAGTATGGCGAATCAAACTTACTTTTATTAGGCTGCTGCTGTAAGTAATGGAAACCAATTAAATAAAAACCTTACCAAAAAATTATGCTTTTAATGTTATACGGGAAGGCACAAAATTTGCTAATGAAACTATTCCAATTTTTTATTGAAATATCCTGTATATTTGTGTATTTTTGGGGGTTTTTTTAATGACCTTTGTTTTGACATCTTGCGATATGACCCCTTCGAATTCAATATTGAAGGAGTGACTAAAATAGTTCGATCAAGCAACTAACCTCCTAGGTCAGGTTCCAATGTTTCTGCCGTCCATGCAGTATTACAGTAGGTGAGCTGTGCCTTTAGGTTTGATGATAGCCCTTTTACTGCACCAAGTTAACCTTTGGAAGCCCCAGCTCTCTAAATCTCTAGTTTGGTTTTTATCTCGGTAATGTTAACAATTGCATGTTAGTTCTTTCCTGCGAGTTACCTAGTTACCTTCAACTCGTAGTTGAAATATTTATATCTCTTTGGATATAGCAGTGAAACTGATACTGCTTTCATGAACGTGTTTAGGCAAGAGTTCGGCTAACAGGGGCAAGTTTTGGGCTCTTCCCATAATAGAAAGCTAAGCGCATTTTAATACGTCGGCTGAATTGAAACCAGCCTGTAACCGTGACGTCGCCATTCCGGATTTTTTCCTATGATAATGATGAGTTCGTTTGTTGATTATTTCGCCTATATTATTGTATGCTCAATATATGTTCTGTGCTCTGTACAACCGTATTCAGTTAAATTTTTAAGCAAATTTAACACCAAGCAGATGAAGATAAGGTTCAATGCAGCCTTTTAGGCTTCAACTAGTGGCGCCTGACAAATCATTAATACGTACTTCCTGCGTTTTTACCGTATTGTCTTTAATAGAAGCACCTACGATTTCAGAGTAATACCCTGTCTGTGTCTAACTAAAGCTAACTGTGCACATTTTGGGCGTTAACTATCGTAAATTATTTTTAAAGTGTAACAACAATTCAGAGTTCGCAATAGAAAACGCCTAACTCGGCCGAGAAAAAGAAGCCAATCTAAATCCAACAGCAAGGTGATGTTGACTACTAGAACCTTCGCGAAATTATGTGTACCGAAAACTACGGCTAGTAGTTTTGGGCTCACCATGATTACACCCTTTGCTTTCATCATGGTATTTGTCAGATAAAAACTGTTTGCTATATTTACCTGGTTTGGCAGGTTGTAATATCTGTCTCTTTAAAAAAATGGAAATTATAATGAGGTAAACTTAATTTGACTCGATAGAAGAGATTGAAGCGATTAGGACATTGTAACTATAAGCACTCAAAAAGTATGATCCCCAGAAAGGTTTAGATACGTGACATCAAAGTCGGTATAAGTGTGTGGCAAGCCAAGCAGAGCACTTTGAAGAAGATTAAGTGAGATAAATTTTGCCGTTCTATGTCTTGTGTGACTTGAAAAACTATATCTTGTCACCTGTAATTCCGCATCGTTCCGATCCCTAATAAACTATATAGTTTATATTAGATTTAGTAGAGTGTTTTGTGATAGTTTCTGTAAATGGAGGAAATTTAACACCTGACAGTGGTCAAATTCTTGACTAGGGCGGGTGCTCGTTTTACTGAAATAAAAGGTTGGAAAAAGTTTACCAAGATGTTTCCCCATCAGAATCGACCGTCTTTCCATGGGAAAATGAGTTTAAACGTGGCAAAGCGAGCCTCAAAGATCATGCAAAGAGTGAAAGATCAGCAACGGCACAGAACCAGACCAAAGTGAACAACTTAGTTGTTGAAGATAGGGGTATTACTGGATAAGCGATAGCCAAGACTGTAAGGACTGACGAAAAATTGGGTAATTCGACACTTCATGACAGTTTGTGGATGGATAAGGTCTCAGTGCGATGGGTTGATTAATTTTGACTTCATTGCACAAACATATTTTGGCCTTTGGGTTAACAACTATTTTGACCGAATCATCACTGTGCCAGAATGGAGTGGCGACATTCCAACTCTCCTTCTCCAAAGAAGTTCAGAAGGAAAACTGTAGCTCTCGGCTCTCTTCCACTCTTGCGGAGCCTTGCTTATTAACTTTCTTAAAAATTGCCGTACAGGAACGGCCACATTCTGACCAAACTGCGGAACCAAATCAAGATCAAACGACTTGGACGACTGCGACAAGGAGTGCTGCTACGGTACGACAATGTGTCATCGCACAAATTCGTTGCAACTACATTAAACGCTTTAAAAAATTTCCACCTTTGGAGTATTGGTCGTATCTCGCCCCCTCTGTATTGTTTACGTTCGGAAAATTAAAAGTTCACCTCGCTGGATTTCCGGCGACGCTTACAATTTAAAAACAAATTTCAGAATTACTACATTTGTAGTTCTCAAAACAGCGACTTTTCCTTTCCGTCGAATAGCTAAACTTACGGGCTGTTGAACAGGAGAACAAGTGCAATGCATGCAAACCGAGAACGTTTTTGAAAGTAACAGTGCAAATGTAATATTATTTAATGAACAAATGAATGTAAATGTAAGCGATTTTAGAAAATTAGTGCACTTAAGGAGTAATTATCGCTGATATATTCTAGTGGGTTATACTATACAGATTAGATAACCAAGTTTATTAAAACATTATATTATTAAACATTGCAAAGCATCACCTTATTAAATAAATTAACAGACTTCAATACTCTTCCTTAAGAGGTTATTTTTTTCATAATTTAACGTAATACGATTTTATAAAGGCAAGTGTTGTATTTGCCCGTAAAAAGATTAAACAAAACGGTATACATCACAAACATTCAATTCAGAAACTCTACACCTGCTACAGCTGCATAATATAATATATTGCTATTATCACAATTTAGTAGCCATATATGTAAAATAATAATTATTAATTTATAACATAACATTTATAACATAACCAACAATGTAGATATTTATTGTAAAAATGTGCAGAAGATGTAATAGTTTAGATTTCAGATTTGTCAGAAAATAGCAGGTCTTGTAAATAATGGACAGTATGATATTTTAGAATAGCATTATTTTTGTGTACACACAAATTAAAATCAAAGTAGACTTGGCATTTCATGCAACTAAAACAAAACTGTAAACAAGACAATTGCGGCAGCTTCTTAAAGGGTTCAGTTGTGTTTTTTGCTAAGCTTCCACAATAAATTATACCCAAGTTTATCATAAAGTTGAGTTTTTATTGAGATATTGCTCCCAGAGTGATTTGTGGAAATTTTCCTTTGTACTGACCTTCCGCAACAGGTAGAACGAGGCATTATTTGTCCCGGTGCAAGCCAGAGTGTTTCAAAGTGATTTTATGAAGGTCCAGTCAGTTTTATAGTGCATGTACAAGGTGCATAGGCGAGCAGTGTAGGTGTGGTGCACCGCAGCCCTATCGTGGGGCCCCAGCTATCCAAAAGCGATCCAAGTTGCAGCCGACATCGAGGTAGAAAATGAAAGCAGATTTATGCCTTGCTAACAGCAGGCTGGCAACGATTTTCTGTCCAGAGTATCGTGGGAGCTTCAGGAGGCTGCAGATACACCGAGATCATCTTAGAAGCCATATAAAGGTCAAATTTTGCCAGCTAAAGGGTGACTTTTTGTGACTGTGTTCGGTTGGCGTGGGTTTTGCGTTTAACTTCTGGTAGTGGCGTCTCTAGAAGTGTTTTGTTTCTTGACGTGGTATACTTACAATTTTTCTCACATAAAAACAGCGGCTACTTATTTTCGATACCAGGCAACCATATTGGAATTGTCAAGGTCCAATCAGCTAGAGATACCGCGCATGGAAGTTCCCATTAGTTAAATCACAGCACACGGAGTGCGGACAAATAATTGTTTAATCAGACTTTAAATAATTTATAATAGCAGGTTAACAATAGTTTAATTTTGGATGTACCGACCTAACCCTATTGAGATAGAGTCATAATTAATTATAAAAAATTAAATTATTAGCCGGACCATTATAAAAGTTGATAAAAGGTAGTTGTAGAACTTAATATTTCTATGTTTTGTAATAGAAAACCAACCCATTGTTACAATACACAATCACTCACGCACTGAAGCAATGTTAAATGATTGTTAATCTATTGCATCCATACTTCAAGATGACATTTAATATTGGCTTTTATTGCAAAATTATAATAATTTACTATTATTATATCAAATTGTACTACAGGAAAAGCCATTTATACTATTGCATATATAACATTAGGATTATTATTTATTTATTCGCAATTGAAAGGAATTGAACCCTCAAGGTGATTTTTTAACAAATTTCAAGTCAATATTATTGTTTGTAATATTTATCACTCTTAAGTAACCCTGTTACTATTTCAACTACCACCAACCATTCCTACGATTGTTCTTGCAATATAATTCTGAACTGACTGGATTTTAAAAATAAAAATTAATAATGCATGCGCTTGCAGATTGCAGTACAACATTGTTTGGGAGAAATTACTTTTTAGCAGTTGAGAAAGTTTCCTTACATTTTTATCTTCTAGAAATGGTTTTCAAAAATATGTTTTTGAATGCAAAAATTTCAATTTAAAAATTAACAAGGTTGCCCAGCCAACTTCAATAACATTTTGCCATCGCTAAGCTTCTGATACAAATTTATCCGACGGTTTTGAAGAATTTTACCTCGAAAACGTTCTCATTTTAATTTCACCACTGATGGATAACTGTGATAGTAAATTTAACCACTGAAACTTACATTGTAATACTCAAACACATTTAAGTATGATTTATTGCTACGCCCATAAACCCTTAAACATGAAGATTACAACTGCCATAAAATACAACATAAACTTTTTACACAATTTCTTATAATAGGCATTCCAGCGTTTAACTACCTATATCCTGATATTTATTGAAACATTTTTAGTCTATTAAGTACAACGTGAAGCAACTAGAAAACTCATGTGTTGAGAAAGCGATTCGTCAGTCCAGCAAAGCGCCACT